>JACXSL010000931.1:0-83669 GCA_019514585.1 Dendrobium officinale
CAACCTGGATTTTATACCTAAGACTGGCACAAATAACTTTGAGAAATGGGATTCTTTTAAGTCTTCACTTCCTCATATTTCTATATGGTCTTTAGATTCATCAAGTTTAGATATCGAAGTGAAAAGAAACTCTTCCCTGAAGGGGTGTTTTCTTTTCTCCTTAAATACTTGAAATCATCCAAATTTTAATCTCTAAATGAAAAGAAACTCTCCCAAAAGGATGTTCCATCCTCTTTGGATTCCAAATTGGATGTATAACATCCCATCTCAATGTCACTTTAATATTACAACACTTGAATTGAATTAAATTATATTGACTCTATAAAATATTAAAAATATTATAGAACACCTACATCATAGTCCAAGTAATCAACAATTAAATTGACATCCCATGCAATTATATGTATGTCAAAAATTAAAATGCTTAAATCATAGCCAAAATTGGACATGCTCTTTTAATTTAAATTAGGACTTAGCATTTTGCATAACACATGTAGAAAGATTGTTAAACTAAAGCTTAATTTTTTGTTTGCCCCCCTTTAGGTTTGTAGCCATGTACAAGCATGACCACCTGCATAAAATTATGTGAGCATCCATATTGATCCTAACCTAAGGGTAATTTAATGCTTATCATATCAATTCTAAGATTTCATTGAAAATTAAATTAGTAGACACATCAGCAAATTAATTATAACAACCAGCATGTAGTAAAAACTTAAAAATCTTGACACAAAATAATAGGAAAGTAAAAACCAACCTAGCCTATGACAAGGTTAGTTGTCCTAGCAAACCATATAAAGTGTGTGAGGGTGGGTGGTGTGGTTTGGATATATCCTATGTAGGATGGTTAGTTAAAGTTGTTTAGTTTTTTGGTTGGTCGATAGGCTTAAGGGGAAATTTAATTAAAGTTTAAATATTTATATTTTAAAATTAATTTTAAGATGTATTTTAAGTTTTGAGTAATTACTTCCTTGCTAAATCAGGGCCTTGAAGTTCATTTTACCTTCATTGGAGCTAACTTAATAACCTCATAGGCCTAGGTTACCTAATAGTAATTGGTATTATTTAAGTAACTTAGTTGATTAAAGGTTAATGGTTGATAAATTTTAATTATAGATGATTGATTATTTTTTTAATGTTGGATTAGAGTTTTATGGAATTTTAAATTGAATATTGAATTTCTTGAACTATTTAAATTATTTAAATACATTAATTAAAGAGTTCAAATTTTGAATTTTTGATTAAGGTTGATTTCTAGTGTTTTAATATATTTTTTTAAATATTAGACCTTAAGAGGAGTAATTGGACTCTAAGTTTGTTGAATTTAGATTTTTCTACATTTAGTTATGAATTTTTAAGTTTGAGTTAAAATTTAACTTAAGGTTGACAGAAAAGTTAACTTTTAATTTTGAATTATTTATGAGTTTACTTCATTTGGAATTTTTTGGAATTAGTTATGATTTTTAAAAGTTTTGTAATTTACTTAAATTTTAAAGTAATTTAAGTAGAAGGGTTTTAATGATTTGAATTCAGATGAACTCCAAATTTATTGAAATCACATACAAAGGTCAATAAAAATCTAAGGAAGTGTTCTCAAATGTTTGAGAATTTTTTGAATTTTTAATTATTTTTAAAAGTTTTAAAGCTTAATTATGGGTTTAACTATAAATAAATTGAATAATTTGCTTAAAGATTTTTAAAATCAGTGGGGATTTTCCTTAAGAAAGGGGATGTCACTAAGTCTAAATGTTCAAATTTTTATGCCTATTGGGTGAAAATTTGTTTTCAAAATCTTTCCTAAATTATCTAAAATAGGTTCTTAATTATTATCTTTAAGATGACACTAATTAGTGGGTTTGAAATCAAGGTCACACTAACCCTTAGTGAAACACATATGCATCACACGATTATCACTATCAAAAATCCTAGAACTAGGAGAGTCTTAAACTAAGTGCATGTGCATCCTATGAAAAATTAAGATATAGCTTAAAAGATGAAAGCAAGTTTAAAGGAAGGATGGAATAATCATCAACCAATCAATCCCGATTGAGTTCAATTAATTCAAGATAATCCTTGCTTAAAATTTTAGAAAATGATTTAAAACATGCAAGGAGATGTAAAATATAAATAGTTTAAAATTAATTTTGAAAAATAAATGTAAAAAACAAAGGTTTTGAATTTTGGAAAATTTAAAAGAATAATAAAATAAAGTTATAATCATAATAGAGAATTCTCTAAAAATTAGAGGTATTTTAAAATAATTAATCTTAAAATATGAAAATATTTTAATTTTTATTTAATTAAATATAAACTAAATTTTGAATATTTTAATGTTCAAAATTATTTAAAAAATATATAATCATTTAAAATATATATTTTTAAAATTAAAGTATTTAAAATTTTGAACAATTTGATCTAAAATAATTAATTGTTTTGACTTAAAATGAATTTTTAATTTTTTGAATAATCTAGTAAATAAATTTATTTAAAGTAACTTAAAAATAATTAATATTTTAAAAAAATTAAAATAATATTAAAATGGCCTTGTAGCATTTTCTTAAAATCTAAAATGATTTAAAATATTTTCTTAAATTATGAAAATATTTGGAATTTTTATATAATTAAATATTAATTAAATACCAAATATTTAATATTTCAAATTATTTAAAAATTTATTAAATTTTTAAATAATTTTAATTTTAAAACAAAGGATTTTAAAATTTTAGAATTTTGATATAAACAATTATCTTTTGTATTAAAATGGAATGTATTTAAAATAAACATTTATCTTTCCATAATTGTTTTGATATAAACATTTATCTTTCCATAAAATTTCTGATATTATAATAATAAAATGTATTTAAAATAATAAAAAATAATTAATATTTAAAATAGTTCTAAAATAAAATAAAAATAATTTTGAAATGTTTTCTAAATATTAGAAAAATTTTGAAAATAAATTTCATAAAATTTTGGAAATAATTAGATTTATTTTGATTAAATATTAATTAAAGATCTAATATTTAAATGTTTGAAAATTTTTAAAATATATTAAATTATTTTAATTTTAAATTAAAGAGCTAATAAAATGGAAATTTTTATATATTAAAAAAAAATTTGGAAAAAAAAATAAACTTTTAATGATTTTATGAATTTTCTAAATTTAAAATGATTTAAAACAAATTATAAAACATTTAAAAAGCTTTGGTGGTGTTGGAGACTGTGGGAGGACACACGTGGTCCACAGATTCTTCAATCCAAATTATGGATAATTTTTGGTGATAATTGCACGCTGGCGCATAAATGGTTGATAATTGCACTGCCACATAGTCATCACTCATTAATGACTCCATAGGTGCAACGAATGCAATTTCAACTTATCTGTCTTTGCACCACTGCAGAGTCGTCCGACCCTTCGCACTTAAAAATAGCTCAGAATGAGCAAGAATTTAACTTAAAAATTTAATCACAAGAATAATGGTCCACTATGGGATGAATTGCATGGTTTATTAAGGCCTCAGAATGGCATGATCTAGTCCATCAAGCACAAGAATAATGGTCCACAAAACGTGCAACTCAAGCAAGTTATAAAAGAGCACTATGAATGATATTTTGGCTCATTGTTTCGATCAGATGCAAGATTTAACTTAAAAATTTAAACATACATTATACTAATGAATAGAAATCTTGGGGAATCAATTTTGCAGCTTAAAATGTGCTTAATGAAAAGATTTTTTTTAAAATTAAAACCCACGGAGGGGCCTACACATTAATTTAAAAAAGAGGTTACATAATCTTTATAGGACATAATCAACTCACTAATGCTCTTTTGAGCTACAAAAGAACGTGAAGAAAAACCTACGAGCCAATTATCTCCTCTACAAAAAAAAAAAAAAAAAAAGATATTGAAACCTAGAAACATTCTAATGATGCTATAGAAAAGCATCCAAAAAATAAAGACAAAACAAAAGTAGGAATGCCTAGTCTTTCTACCAAAAATCTTGGAGTCCAACCTAATCAGTTCCACCTGTAAGAAAAGGAAAACAACAAAAACACAGCTATACCAAAACAAGATATCAATTAGAAAAAGACAACAATGGAAAGAAATAGTTGCATAAACGAAGAAAAATCCACAATAGTTCTAATTAAAGCTAGTCTTAGGAAGATGACTAAATAGCTCACGAAACTACAATCTAATTGATATCTTGCAACAATGAATCACAAGCTAATCAATCCTACCTAGGTTACCATCTAAATACATCACAGAAAAGCTGCACTAGCACAACCAAGAATCCCCAAAAAAACATCCTAGGATATCCAGCAACAAACCTAATGCATACCACCACACTCCCCATAAAATAGAGAAGCAAAAAACCAAAGCTACAGAAACATCAGCCAAAGGAACACAGGTCTCCCCAACAATACAGCAATTCATGAAAAAGTTTGGGATACCTAGATTACCAGAGCAAAGGAAATATAACCAGTAGCACTTTACCAGGCATCCACTATTATCTAGAGGCCAATCCATAACCCCATCATTACCCACAACACCAAAAAGGTAGGAGAGCAACAATGGGACTTAGCTTCAGCTATACAACTAGTAAAATCATTGCTCAAGTCAACAACCATAAAGATAATAATAGCTAAGAAGAAGAACAAAGCAGGAAAATTACCACCAATTCTCGAGACAAAAAAATACCCAACATTCACCAAACCACAAAGATAGGAAACTGTCACAGAGCAGAGAATCATCCCGACAACAAATAAGTGATAGGCTATCCCACTATACCAAATAGATTAGGTGCAGTCAAACAAACATCCATCCAACAAATAGCAAAAGTCTAACAGAAGATCCCAAAGTGCCAAGAAAGCACAAAATCTAGCAAATCTAGAAACATAGGGAAAAACCAAGCATAACAACAAAAAAGCAAAATAAAAAGTTAAGAATTAACATAAGGAATGCCACTTGCATCCAAGTTAATCAAACCAGACAATGGGATAGAAATAGTAGATGGAATAACATCAGTAAAGCCACCAAGATTGCAACCCCAATTAGCAAGCCAGGAAACACAGGAGTTATCAGCCTCATTTACCTGACAAAAAGAAGAATTTAAAAAAAACACCAAACTTTTAATTTCCCTAACAAGATAGAAGATACTCGGATTGCAACACACTTCCTGAGTCTCCTGAAGAGGTAAAAGGTTCATGCCAGAATTAACTTTAATAAACAAATTAGTGATTTTAAGAGGGATACACAATTGAATACAATAAAGAATGGCTCAATAAAGGGCAGTAACAGCATTACCATTATGAATTGGGCCCGCAAAGGCAATGATAATGTGTCCATTATGATTCTAATAATACCACCACATCCATTCCCCAAATCAGTGTTAACACCATCAACATTTAGTTTAAAAAAATTAGTATGGGGCTTGTTCCAATAAATAACATTTAAAGCAGACTAAGCACCCTCCCATGTAACCCCTAAAATAGAACCAAAATCATAATAATTTGTAAAATTCTTACTCGTAATCAGGTTAACAGCCACAAGAGCTAAGATCTTGTCCTTCACCCTTTGGATAACATTAAGATGATTCATTTTCACACCATTGAAAATGGAGTTATTCCTTTCCAACCAAAGAAACCAAAGACTGAGGGAAGAGATAACATTGCGAATTTGACCTTTAGTATCCATAAACCTAGACTTAAGTAAGAAAAAAAGAGAAAAATGTGCATTAAAGGTCCTTAACTTAAACATATCATCAAAATTAATCCAAGCTTTAACAGCAACAGGGCTAGAAATAAAAACTTGATGTATGGTTTCAGTGTTGCAACAACATTGACACTTAGAAGTTAAACTAAAACATTTCTTAATAAGATTATCTTCCGTAGGGATAAATTTATGTAAAACTCTCCACACAAAAATAGAGACCGTAGAAAGCATGGTTTTATGCCATATCTTAGATAAAATACTGTCAATATTGCCTTTATCTATAAAGGAATGCCAAGCACTCTTTAAATGAAACTTACCATGTTTGGAAAAATCACAAATCATGATGTCATTAACCTCTTGTAAAGACTTTCTGGTATTAATCCATTTGTCCTGATTATCATTTTCAATCACCTCTTTCTAGGTCTCTGGTTGTGTGATGGTTCCCGTAGCCAGCCGATACAAGTTTTAACTATGTATGGACTGGGCGACTGGAGGGGCAGCAATGAAGGCAATGATAAAGATAGAAGTTGCGGTCAATAAATTAGGGATCATCAAAACACCAAACCATCCAATGTAAAGACGGTTTTTAGTACTGGTAATCCAGTTAATGACCAAAACCCAGCTTGCCTCAAATATGTTCTAGTGCGTTCGGTAGTGTTAATAGGCAGGTGTAAAATACATTGAATAATACAATCAGGTATCATATTAGATAATTTATCGTAGTCCCAATAGTTATCCTTAAAGAAAAAATTGACTTTAACAGAAGTAGAAGAAGTAGAATTCAAAAGACAATCAATAGAGCCTTTACCTAACAATCTGTCTTGCTAGAAATAAATGTTACCTTCACCAAGCCCCCAGGAAATAAAGGGTTCCACCTCCCATTTGACCTTGTAAAGCCACTTCCATACTTTAGAATCCACTAATTTATGAAATATATTGGTAGGATGATTTCCCACACAATATTTAGAAATCATAAAATTGGCCCACATATTCTCTTTAGTGTGTAAGTTATACCAAAGTTTGTAAGAGAATGCCTTAGCAAGGTCGTGTAAATTCTTACAACCAAAACCACCTTCCTCCTGGACACCACAACACTTCTCCCAAGCAGCCCAAGTAATTTTAGAAGAAGTGGATGCACCTTTCCAAAAGAACTTGTTAATAAGCTTGTGGATCCTACAGCAAACCTCTTGGGTAGGAAAAATAGTTTGAAACATATAAACAGGTAAAGCACAAAGACCACTTTTAATAAGAATCAATCTACCACCAAAACTAAGAAAATTAGAGTCCCAAGATAGAAGCTTATTCTGAACAGAAGCAATAAGATCATCAAACAAAAAGGTCTGCCTTTTACCCTTAAATAGAGGAACACCAAGGTACTTGATGGGCAAGTTAGAATGGGTAAAACCAGTAGCATTCTTAATGGCCAAAATGCAATCATTAGAAATCCTTTTAGAAGCAATAAAGCAGCATTTATGTTTAATAAAAGACAAGCCTCTACTAATTTCAAGTATATTGAAAAATTCCATAACCTTCTGAATTCTATTAATAATCACAATAGTGAAAACAACAAAATCATTAGCAAAACAAGGATGAGAAATATGAAATCCACCCAAAGTTCTAAAGTACAGGCCAGTAATATTCTCAAAATAAATTTGAGGGACCCCTCAATAAAAACTCAGCCGCAATAATAAACAGAGCAGGGGAGATAGGATCACCCTGCCTTAAGTCATGAGAAGATTTGAAAAAGCCATGATTGGAGCCATTTAAAATAATGCAAAAATACGCATTTTAAATACAATTCTTAATAAGATTAATAGCCACATAGTTAAAACCAAAAAGCTTAAGGATGTAGTAAATGAAAGTCCAATCAATATCGTCATAGGCCTTGGCAATATCAAGTTTTAGAATCACATTGCCCCCTCTAACCCTGATATCCAAATCTTAACATAATTCATGAGCCAAAAGTATATTCTCTTTGATAGCCCTACCTTTCACAAAAACCATCTGATAGGGAGAAATGATTTTAGGTAGAATCGAAGAAAAATGGTTCAAAATAATTTTAGAAACCAATTTGTTAAAGAAGGTACATAAACTAATAGGCCATAAATCATTCCAAGTTTGGACTGAATTGCTTTTAGGAATAAGCACTAAAGAAGTAGAAGTAAAAAATTTTGGGATAGGATTACCAGGAAAAAAAACCAAAATAGCCGAAAAAATATCATGATGAATAATATGCTAACATTTTTGAAAAAACAGTGTTGTGAAATCATCCAGTCCAGCAACAGAATTACTATTCATGCCCATTAAAGAGTCTTTCACCTCCTCAAGAGAGGGAGTCCTATAAAGACAAACATTATCCTCAAGGGATAGAAGCTTGGGAATAAAAGAGTGGTCAAGAATTTGAGTAGGGTTGAAATCTTTATGAAAATGTTTTTGAAAATGAAGCACAGCTAAATTAGCAATTTCAACAGGGTTGGAAGATTAGGATCCATCCTCCCTTTGGATGTTATTGATACTATTCTTAATCCTTTTCTCTTTGTTAAAGAATGGAAATATTTAGTATTGTTATCCCCCTCAACCAGGTGTTTAGCAGCAACGTTCTACTTCCAAAAAACCTCTTTCTGAGCTTGAAATTTAAAGAGCTCAATTTTGGACTGATTTAACAAGGAAAAATTCACATCAGTAGGATCATTCTGACATAAACTTTCATAAGAATTGACACATTATTCAACATGAAAAATATTAGAAAATATATTTTTAAAAACATTATGATTCCACCAATTCAGAACTTGCTTCAATCTTTCGAGCTTGAACCAAAGTCTAGTCATCTAAAAAATCAAATTATTTTAGTATAAAGGAGCATGCCAATTATCACGAATAATAGCAAAAAAAGAATCATTAAGTAACCACATATTCTAAAATTTGAAGTGACAGGGGGCCTTAAAATTTATATTCCTAATGGTAATAAGCAAAGAATAGTGATCAGACAATATTTTACTAAGAAGCTGAACATTAGTAGCATTAAGAGAATTAATCCAAGAATCATTAAAAAGCATACGGCCAAGCCTTTGCCATAATTTCCCCCTATTCCAAGTAAAATTGTTACCAACAAAGCAATATCAATTAAATTGTAGGATAAGATCATATTATTAAAATCAGTCATTGAACGATAAGAAGGAGAAGAACCACCAATCCTTTAAGAAGGAGAAGTTATGGCATTAAAGTCACCACCAACCAACAAAGGCAAGTTACAACTACTAAGGAAATTCATGATCTGATCCCATAAAATTTTTTTAATGTAAAGGGAAGAGGCAGAATACACAAAAGATGCATAGCAATGAAAATTAAAAGCCTCAATTTTATAATTTATTTGAAATCCCCAATAACATTAATTTTAATTAATTTTTTTCAAAAAAAACCCAAATTTTTTTAGCCACATTCAAAACCGCAGAATTAAAACCCAAAAACTGAGAGGTACTTAACAAACTGGAAGCAAGAATAAGAGGTTCAAGTAAAATAAGAATAGAAATATTGTGCATAAGACATAAATTTTTAACACGAATCCTAGAAGACGAGCAACCAATGCCCCTCACATTCCAAATAATAGTACTAAACATAAACAAAATTAATGAGAAGTCATCGGATGGGAATTTCTAGGAGTGCTTCTAGCCGGTTGCATAGTGATATGCTTAGGCTTTTGCCCTCTTTTACATTAAAATTTGATAAAACTAGTATCATTATCATCCTTAGCAAAACATTTAGCATTAATGTATATATTCTATTGCTTAATGAAAAGTTATTCAAGATAGTGTGTCCTAGATTAGGGTTAATGATTTTACCTTTTCCAATTGATGGATTCAAGTAATCTTGGGATCTTTGAACTTGTTGATTATCCACGTATATGTTCATAGAAGACTTCATAAGCTAGAAATGTCTTGATCAAAATGGTCCAAGCTTTTGAGAGAAACGTGCTTTTATTAGCCAAAAAGATTGCCACATGTGATTTTGACAGGTTAGATTTGGCTTGAGAAGTGTAGAGGGGACTATTGAAAGGTCAAATAAAAATGGGGAGAGGCTTGAGAGCTTGAAGGTGTTGAGTTGGAATGAAACTTATTTTTTATATTGTTTCCATATTCAAATATTCCCATGTAGTTTGAATTGTTGTGATTGATTTGAGACACTCCATGATGCTTGTCATGTGCCCTGGGAGTTATTGGAAGTATATAATAAAGAAGATAAAAGGACATTCTAGTTAGAAAGGAAATTTTTCCTTTTGAGCACATCAGATCATTAGGGTTGGCCTGGGCTTAACCTAGGGCTTTAACTTGGCTTTAGAATGTTTCAAAGACAGATTAGAGCTATTGAGATCATTTGATGTGGAGTGGATTAGCTTTAGATAGGTATTTAGCCGTCTTGAACACTTTTACCCATTTGTTGATTATGGGGTTCTTTTATTGGTCTAATGGAAACTAAATTAGACTCAATGGATAGTAATGAGGTGAAAATAATTATTGGAAGTGGATGGGATTATTTTTATGTTGACGTAAAAGGAACATCAGGTGGTATTCTTGTGTTGTGGAGAAGTAAGATTTCTTCTTTTACTATCTTAAATTCATCGAATCAATGCGTTATTAGTTGTTTAAAAGCTCCTAATGGTATTCTATGGAATGTATCCATTGTATATAGTAATAAGGAAAAGTATGAGAGGAGGAAATATGGGAGTTGATAGAAGTCTATACTTCTAATGATGTGCCTTGCATTATTAGAGGAGAATTAAATTCTATTCTTTCCAAAGGGGAAAAAAAAAGGAGGTAAGAGGTTCATGTTCTCTTAAGGGCCTCAAGAGATGAAAGATTTTCTTTTAAGAACTGATTATCAAAATATTGGGTTGGTCCCAAATTCACATGGTGCAACAATAATATTGGTTTACTCAGATTTGGGAAAGATTAGACAAAATTTATCTTAACTCAAAAGATTTATGTCAGATTCCTTTTGCAGTAATAAAGCATTTGCATAGAGTTGCTTCTGACCATTGTCCTCTTCTCCTTAATCTCTTTAAATATGTTGCTTTTAATAATAAATCTATCAAATTTTGAAACATTTGGTGTTCTTATGAAGCTTCAAGGGGTGTGGTTATTAGTGCATGGAGGAAGAATGACTTTGGGAATGCCTTAGACATTCTTCAAAGGAAATTAAATAAGTCTCTTAAAAATCTATTTTTTGGAGCAAGAATAGGCTTAAAGAATTTAATAAGTTAAAGGGTGAGTTGCAAAAATATATTTTGTCTTTACAAGAAGAACAAAGCAATGTTGGGTTGGATTCGATAAAGCTACTTCAGTTGAGAAGGAAAATCAATGAGTTGAAAGTTACACTTACTAGACTCTATACATGGTGGAAGTAATGCTCCATGTCTCATTGGTTGGAGGAAGGTGACCAGAATTCTTGATTCTTCCATGCTTTTGCTTCAGCAAGGAGGAATGGTAATTTTATTAATCAAGTGACTAATTTTGATGGAAACCTTGTGACAGAGTCGTATGATATCCAATCAAAGTATGAAAGTTTTCTTATAAAGAAATGGAGGAAGAGACATTGTTTTATGACTAAGTGGCCAGCTTTCTTTCCTGATTATATGAGAACTATTGATAAAAAAATATTTATTAGCTACAGGTTTTGTGAAGCAAGATCTATGTTTTAGTGTTTTGAAGATGAACAATAATAAATCACCGGGTAACAATGGTTTGAATGTATATATTTTCAAGAACTTTTGAAGCATTGTAAATGTTGATTTGCGTAATGCAGTGGAGAACTTCTTTTTGAAGGGTATAATGCAAGATATGTGGAAGGAAATATTGCTAATGCTAATTCCCAAGGTTCCGAACGCTTCAGAATTAAATAAGTTTATACTGATTAGCTTATGTCAAACTTTATACAAAATGGTTGCTTGTGTGATGTTGAATAGATTAAAAGTTTATCTTCCTAGATTTATTTTTGAGCATCAAGGAGACTTTGATCTAGGTAGAATGAATTCAGATAATTTCTATTTGGCACATGAGGTGGTAAATAAGTTGAGATTCTCTAAATCTAAGCTAGGTTTTATGTTACTTAAACTTGATATGGAGCACGAGTATGATAGTGTGTGTTTGGAAACTTTATATAAAATTCTCAATGGAGTGGGGTTCCCGGAGATGTTCATAAAACCTATCATTCAATGTGTTAGCAACCAAAAATTTTCTATTATACTAATGGGTGGAGAATATGGATTAATATTGAATGTGGGTTCCAACAAGGATGTCCGCTTTCTCCTAGTCTTTTCATTCTTTGTTCTGAACTACTTTCAAAAGCAATTATTGAAAGAGGCAGTGAGCTTGGTATAAAATTTACTCCAAATTCTCCTAAGTTAACACATTTTTTATATGCAAATGATGTTATGATTGCAGCATAAGCTTCAAGGCATAATGCCAAGATTATTTCAAGAATCCTTACTAATTATTATAGCTGGACTAGATAGAGGATTAATATAGAGAAATCTGTGGTAATGTATGGTAAATCTATTACTCATAGAAAAAGAATTAATTTAAAAAAAGTGATTTGTTATAGAGTGGTTGATGAATTCAATTAGCTTGGTGTAAAGATGGCTCTTAGAAGATTGAAAGCTGCTGATTTTAATAGTATTCTAGAAAATGTAATGGATAACTCAATACTTGGGGTTCTCATAATTTATCTTTTGTAGGGAAACTGGTTTTGATTAAATCTATTTACTCCTCCATTCCTTTGATTAGTATGGCTCATTCTTTAGTTCCAAAAAGCATTCTTAAAGAATTGGATAAATTTTGTAGGAGTTATTTATGGCATAAAGAGCATGGAAAAATGGGATTGTAATATATTTCTTGGAATATGATGTGCACATACGTTAATCAAGGATGTCTTAGTATTCAAGGTGTAGTTGATAGACAAGGTCCATTTAAAGAACATATTGCTTGAAATTTCATTAATAATCATGATGACCTTCTTAATAAGATCTTGGTAACTAAACATGGAAATGATATTTGGAAAAAAGAGGTGAAAAGATGTTTGTCTCCAGCGTGGCATATAACTAAAGAAGGGGCTTACTTCTTGAAGACAATTAATAGATGGAAGGTATCTAATGGGGTAAGAATCAATATCTTAAATAATAATTGGATTCTTGGTAGAAATCTGAATAAGTGGCCAACAAAGTGTGATATTTAGGAGCTTGAAGATAAGTATTTCTTTCTTGATAGATGCAGATGGGAATTGCAATAAATTGTTATTGCTTAATTTATTTTCAGAAGATTTACTGAAGATTATTTTAGATATCCCAATTTATTCTGAACTTGAAGATGATACGATTGATCTTATGGTGAGTAATTCTTGAATGCCTATTACTGCATTAGCTTATCAAGCATCTGTTAAGCATCATTCAATTGGAATTAATGTAAATTGAATTAGGAAGTTAAAAGTAACTCTTGTGGAATCATTATTTTGGTGGAGATTGATTAATAATTTGATACCAGCCAATAGTTGGTTAAATAACAAAAAACTTTGTGACTCATGTAGCTGTTCATGGGGTTGCTTAGCAGTTGAAGTTAGTAAACATAATGTTGTATAGTGCAAAAAGTTGATTGAGATTTTTGGTACATTAAATAAGTGTGGAATTTACCTTCCTAAGTTTAATAATTTCTATCAATGTTTGAATAAGTTGGAGAACCTTGCTCTGAATAATCCTGGAGCTATTAGATTGTACATATCTTTTGTATACTAGAATAGGAAAGTGAGGAATCCGTTTACACCTTGAATCAGGGGTTGTAGTCCTATTATAATTACTACTCATGTTCTATCTGAATCTATAAATCTGAGCATACTTCCAATTTTCTAGTACTGGGTAACTAAACAACATCCTCGGCTGTAAAAAATTTGTTCCCCCCACTAACAAATTGGATTAAATTAAATGTTGACACATCATTATTGCAAAATAATGAAGCAAGTATTGCAAAAGTTTTAAGAGATCACAAAGGAAAATTTTTTCTTACGTATGGAAGGAAATTTGTGTATTGGGACATCTAAATGATGGAGTTAATTTATATTTTTAACTTTGAAGAGATAATTAAAGATTCAATGATAGAAAACAAGGAATCATTTTTGAAGAAGACAATATCAAGGTGATCAAATTGTTGCATAAGTCTGCTTTGAAGATAATTAGAATAAGAGTGTTTACAAGATGGATTTTTCTTTTCTTAATTTTTTTAGAAATGTAAATTTTCATTTTGTGCTAGAGAGAGCAATAGTGTTACGGATTCTTGTGCCTATTATGCCCTTTTGGGGGATTTTTTTTGGAAGATTTTGTTTTGGGTGAACTTCCATCAAGTGTTTACGACTTGATCAAGGAGGATTGTGATAGAATAGCTATCACTTAGTTTCTTTATATCTTTCATTTTTCTATATTAATGTTATTTGCACATCTTAAGAAAAAAGGGGCATTTGGTCAAAATAGGATGACTTGGTCAGCCAAGCTTGACTAGGGTCTAAGTTTGTGTCTAATGTACACCTAATGATATTTAGGATGCATTAGAGATGGTTCATAGGTTTGGTTTAACTTGGCCATATTGAAGTTTGGAGGAAACTTCAATTTTGCTTCTAAGGGGGATTTTGGTCATTTTGACTACTAGTCAACTAGTGGTCTAAATGGGCCCACCAAAATGTATATTAATATTTAACATATCATAATGAAGGGCCTAGATATGATCAAAGGACTTAGGAAAGTTCCCAATGTCAAAATCCATAGGGTAGAGGGTCTAGTGGCATAGGTCATAAATATTTAATGGATTTAAATCCTTTTGAAATAAATTTGGTTTTTTCGTTTTAAGACCTCAGACATGCCAAAAAAATATACAATTGATAGATCATTATTATGGGGTCATTTGAATGGGTTTGAAGAGTTTAAAAAATTTCCCAAAAAGGAGTTTAGGATAAAGCCTTTAACCTCAGGTTTTGGTCTGGATTTCAAGGTTTGGTTTGGATTTTTGATTTGATTATTTCAATTTGAATTACCCAAATCACTCATAATAAAATGGATGATTAAAAAAAAAGGATAAAATTGAATTTTGATAGGACACTAAATTAACTAAGTCAAGATTGATTGAAGGCAAGATTGATCAGGGATTCGGACTAATCTTAGGTCTGGATTAGTCTGGGGTCTTAATTTATCTAGAGTCTAGATGGATCTAGGGTATATATTGGTCTTAGTGATTTTACACAAAAATAAGGTCAATAATAGGGTGGCACCATGGTGACGAAAATTGAATTAGCACCCTGGCCCAAGATTGTTGTCTTTTTTGAAGTCCTTGGTGATATGACACGATTATGAATTCAATTGATGTATCTCTTCATTGAGTCAATATGGATCTAAATTTTTATAACTACTCCATCATGGCACTATTAAATTTTAGAATTATGACACTTGAATTAACTTTCTGTCACCAAGATGTTGCAAGGGTGGCACTTCTGCATGAATTTTCCTGGAATATTTAAATTATGATTGATTCGTGGTGTAACAATGTTGTGATGAAATGAGGTGCTACTGTTTGTGACACCATTCTTTCAAATAGAGAATTTTAATATCACCTCATTGAAATCAGTGCTTTGGTCTTAATCGATATGGTGCTGCAGCATGAATCTTAACAGAGCTCTACAACACTTGTAATTTTGACATTTTCATGCACAATTCATGTACAAACACAGATAAATAACACATTTTTATTATTTTAACATTCAAAAGTAATACAAAATTTATACTTTTTAAATCCCCCTTAGCTTAAACTCTTGCTTATCCTCAAGTAATAGTTACATTCACTCCCTTATCACCTTAATAGCTAAAGTAAAATTGATAATTACACATTACTATAATATAAGATAATACAACACTATTTAGAAATATTAAATAGTGAAGTTCAAGAACAAAAAAAGTCAAAAGGTCTATTCTAACAATTCGGTCTCCAAAGATTATCCAGATAAAAAGATTACAAGTAAAAATACTGTGATTAATCACATCTCGAATCTTGGTTATTCTTCTTCTGATAAAGGTGATTATATGGCAGCTGAATTAATCAATGATGTTGATTGTCATAATGATTAAATTCAAGTTATTAAACTGAATTTCCATATTGATTCGGTTAGCTCTTTAGACCAGCAGATTCAGATTTTAAAATTTAAAATCCCCATTTTGGTTGCTAATCCATTGGAGGCTGTTTGTATTGAACCTATTTTGGTTGCTAATATGTTGGGAATTCTTAATTCACATATTGGATTCAAAAAGTCAGCCAGCTTAATTACAGATCAGCAAGTTCAAAATTCAAATTCTGAACTCAAAATTGCTAAAATTGTGGATGCAGTTTTGGAAGGCATTAGTAACGAAACAATTATTAATTCGGTGGAAGTTACTGAAACTGTTTTGGCTACTAATCTGATGGGAGCTCATGAATCAGTATTTGAAATTAAAATTTTAGATATTCAGGAAGTAGAAGAGGAAGTTGTTATTGCTGGATCTAATGAACTGGATTCATGTGATAGCTATCAGGAGGAAATATCAGAAATTGTTACACCATCTTCAGAGGTCAATTTGAATTGTAAAAAGGCAGCAATAGTAAAAAGAAAAACAGGAAGTATTAAAACGGAGCATTCTTCTAGTTCCAGACATAAACTTTTTAAAGAGCTCCAATCCTTGGGACTGGTGGAAGGCTTTCCAAGAAGGAGAATGGCTGATCCTAGTTCAAAAAAGATTGTGAGGGGTTCTTCCCCTTTAATTCTTTAATGAATTCCTTCTACTACATGAATATCTATAGCTGACGATTCTTGGAGGTTACTTGATGAGGAAATTCATGCTTAAATAGTATCTTGGTTTATTTACTGCGGATTATGGACTCAGGATTAGGAAGAAGATTCTGGGATATCTTCTAGTTCTTATCAATGATTTTCAATCATTGTTGATTTTTTGTTATCTAAGTTCTTTTCTTAGTTTCCTTTGCTTTCTTTTAGTTTTATATTTGTTTTCTAAAGTTACTTTAATTGTTTATGAGATCTACACTAATTCTTATTTTTTAACCGGTTGGAAACTCTGGGATACTAATCAACCTTTTAGGTTGTTTTATTTATTTGGTATCCCCTCCACCCCAAAGGTTTTTAAATGGGAAATAGTAGGGTTTATTTCAGTTATGGTAATTTTAGTTTAACAAATGTGTTTGCAATAAGGTTTCTTTCCATGTTGGAGCAAGAAACCACTTGCTTTTTCTTTTTTTCTAGATTGTAATAAGTTCTTCTTTTCTTTAATGCAATTTTAAAAATACATAACATTTATCCCAAAAAGTCATTCTTGTTAGTGCTTATTTTTAAATTTATCCACTATTTTTTAAAATAGAATATTGACTTTTGAATATAGAATGAATAATGTAGTTTAGGGATTAGTTACTCATACTAAAACAAGGGAATTCATAAGTGTACTATAGAACGTAATTGAAATAAAGCTACCATTATTACAAATTTTTAAATGTACTTATATTTTTCATTTGAAACCATTTTCATTTTGTTATTTTCATATTCCTTTCTTTCTTTGTTGAAGTACATATTCAATGATTTTGAATATCAATTTTTAGTTTTCTTCTCTTGCACTCATTTTGAATTAATATAAAAATTCAATAAGTTTTCTAGCTATAATTTCATGTTTAACTATGATTTCCCTTATTTAAGCTTACTTGTATCTAATTCTCACATTTACTTATTCATTTTCAATTCAGTTGTTAATATAAATTAATGTATAGTTTCTAAATGAAAAGTGATCTTGATTAGTTAAGTTTTTTCAAAGAATAAATTATAATGCAATGTTCATTCAAACTATAATAAAATATTTTATAATTACCCTAATTTTACATAACTTTTAATTACAAATTTTATTTTAGCTAAATAAGGAAATCAAGTTTAACATTGTCGTTGCCAGGTCCCCTGTCCTGGATGAGAAAAGTGGAGGGTTGCGTTAGGTAGTCGACAGCCAGCGTAAAACTTGTCGAACAATAATGACATGAATCCTTTAAGAAATTATGTTAATGCTAGGGAGTCCCCTCGAAACGATGTGCTGTATGGCCTGAATACAGTGACAAGTGTGCAAGGGCAGCTGCACTGGCGCCCGGGTGTAGTGTTAAATAGGCAAGGGTCCCCACATCAAGGATGGATGTGGGCAAAGAAGCTAGTCCATGAAACTAAAATTAGGATAGGAACTTGGAATATAGGTTCCCTTACAGGAAAATTAATGGAATTAATAGATATTATGATTCATAGGAAGTTAAATATTTTGTGCATTCAGAAAACTAAATGGGTTGGAGATAAGGCTAAGGAAATTGATAGTTTAGGATTTAAACTTTGGTATTCGGGTAGGAGTCGTACTAGAAATGGTGTAAGTGTTATTATAGATAAGATTTTAAAGGATAATGTTATAAAAATTAATAGGATTGGAGATAGAATTATAGCTTTAAAGATTGTTGTTAATGATAAGATTGTTAATATTATAAGTGCTTATGCTCCTCAAGTAGGTTTGGATATGAGTTCTAAATTAAAATTTTGGAATGAATTAGAAGAATTAATACAAAATATACCTCTTGAAGAAAGAGTTTTTATTGGAGGAGATTTAAATGGACATGTTGGTAGAGAGGTAGATGATTTTAAAAGCATTCATGGCGGCCATGGATTTGGAACGACGAATGAAGGTGGTAGGACCAAATTGGATTTAGCTTATGATTTTTCAATTGCTAATACCTTATTTAAGAAATGGAATGAGCATCTCATCACTTATAAAAATAGATATAGTACAACCCAGATTGACTATTTTCTTTTTAGAAAATTAAATCGTCCAGATTGCAAAGATTATAAAGTTATTCCGAGTGAAAATTTATGTACCCAACATCGATTATTAGTTTTGGACTTTAAGATAAAGGACAATAAAATAAAAAATAAAGTAAAACAATTTTCTAGGATTAAATGGGGGAATTTAAATATTTTTTGAAATAAGATTTTAGATCTTAAGATTTTGTCTGTGCATGAGGATGCTAATATTATGTGGAAAAAGTGGCTAGTGATATTAAGAATATTGCAAAAGATGTCCATGGAGTATCAAAGGGAAAAGCTCCAAATAGTAAAAGTAGTTGGTGGTGGAATTCTAATGTGCAAGAAAAAATTAAAAATAAGAAGCTTTGTTATAAAAATTGGTTTAATTTTAAAAATTCTGATAATTGGGAAATATATAAAGTGGCTCGTAAGGATGCTAAGAAAGCAATATGCGATGCAAAGGCATTAGCTTTTAGTGATTTATATAATAGATTAGACTAAAGAGGGAGAAAGATATATGTATAAGTTAGCCAAACAAAGAGATAGGAGTAGTAAGGATTTAGTTCAAGTGAAGTGTATTAAAGATGAAGATCAAAAAATACTTTTCTTAGAAGATGATATTCAACAAAGATGGATGAGATATTTTGCTAAACTTTTTAATGAAGATTGTTAAAATAAGATTGACTATAGTGACCTTAGCACCCTAAATGAAAATAAAGATTTATGTTTTTATCAGCGTATTAGTAAAACTGAAGTTAGAGAGGCTTTAAAGAAAATGATGGGTGGAAAAGCTGTTGGACCTGATGATATTCCAATAGAGGTGTGGAAATGCTTAGGAGATGAAGGAATTTCATGGCTTACTAAACTTTTTAATACTATTTTGAAGACTAAGAAGATGCCAGATGAGTGGAGAATGAGTATGTTAATTCCTATTTTTAAGAATAAAGGTGATGCACAAGATTGTGCGAATTATAGAGGTATTAAGTTAATGTGTCATACTTTAAAACTTTGGGAGCGAGTTATGGAGCATAGGTTGCGGCGTGATACTAATGTTTCTCAAAATCAATTTGGATTCATGCTGGGTAGGTCGACTATGGAAGCCATACATTTATTAAGAGGTTTGATGGAGAAATATAGAGAAAATAAGGAGGATCTACATATGATATTTATTGATTTAGAAAAAGCATATGATAAAGTTCCAAGAGAAGTGCTATGGAGAGTTCTTGAAAAGAAAGGAGTCAATAATGCTTATATTCAAATCATTAAGGATATGTATGCAGGACCTATTACTTGTGTTCAAACACAAGGTGGATTGACCAAGAATTTCCCTATTTCGGTTGGGTTACATCGAGGTTCAGCCTTAAGACCATATCTTTTTGTTTTAGTCATGGATGTTCTCACTAGACATTTGCAAGAGGATGTACCTTGGTGTATGCTTTTTGCTGATGATATTCTTCTTGTTGGTAAGACTAGAGAGGGAGTTGAAGGTAAAATTGAATTATGGAGGTCAACCTTAGAGTCTAAAGGTTTTTGCTTGCGTAGATCTAAAATGGAATATATGGAGTGTAATTTTAGTAGTAATAGACCTAGTGAGGGGATTGTGACTTTGGGCGATCAAGTCATTAATAAGAGTACACGTTTTAGATATCTTGTATCTATTGTTCATAGTGATGGTGAAATAGATGGGGATATTATCAGCAGAATTCAAGTTGGATGGTTGAAGTGGAGGAATGCATCGGGCTTGTTATGTGATAGAAATGTACCCCTCAAACTTAAGGGAAAATTCTATAAGATTGTAGTGAGGCCTGCAATGCTTTATGGTGCCGAATGTTGGCCTTTAAAAGAGAAGCATAATACTAAGTTAAGTGTGCCAGAGATGAGGATGCTCATGTGGATGAGTGGCTTTTCCCTTAGAGATAGGATATGAAATGAGCGTATACGTGAAAAGGTTGGAGTAGCTCTAGTAGAAGATAAGATTAGAGAAAGTCGCCTTAGATGGTTTGGTCACATAAAACGGCGGCCTTGCGATGACCCGGTTAGGAGAGTAGAGATATTAGATTTGACTTATGTTAAAAAAGGTAGGGGTAGACCTAAATAGACTTGGTTGGAAAATATTAGGAATGACCTTTCTTTATTAGATTTAAACAAGAATTTGACTTTTAATAGGTCACAATGGAGAAAAAGGATTCATGTAGCCGACCCCACGTAGTGGGATAAAGACTTGATGTTGTTGTTGTTGTTGTAAATAAGGAAATCAAGTTCAATAACTATAAATGACAATATGCAACAACTAGAACATAGGAAAATTAATAAGATGTAAAACATATATAAAACATCTATAGGGTACTAATAGTAATTGAAAATAACAAACATAAATGCCCATTTATGAATGATAAAGGCTCAAAGGCACATAAATAACTATAATAAATAATGATAGCTATTGTAGATTCCCCTATATAAATCACATTGTCTCTTATAGCCATCACCAATACAAAAAGAAGAAGAACAAATCAATACTTAAACAAATGTCACAATAACTAGGTTATCTCCCAAGGGGAAGAAATGAAAATGAAAGAAAGAAAAAAACATGTCACATCCCAAAGTAGCAAAATAAAACTCTCTTAACACACACACACACACACACACACACACACACACGCACACACACACACACACACACTCACTCACACACACACACACTCACTCACAAACCAATAAATGAAAAGAATCCTAACCATAAGAGTCTTGATCCTCCTCCACATCATCATCATCATGATCTTTTGTCATAAGTTGCTAAATAAAGGACTCATAAATAGGCACAAAAGGAATATAAAGCTTTCAAGGTGCTCCACAAATAAATTTCTCTTGAATATCTTAATAAGAGCTTCATTGAAATTAACTGTGTATTTATAATTCCTCTCCTTCTAATCCATAGTGTGGTCAATCCTTACCTTCATTTCAAAATTCCAATATTTGGACTCCTCCCAAAATAAAGAACTCCCTCCATTTGAGTTCTAAGATCTGCACCTACTCACGTACATTCTTAGGAGTCACATGACTCCTACTACTACTAGCCTTTCAATAAGATTTAGGTTTACTAGGCTCTCCCTCTTCATCACCTCCTTATATTTTCATAAAACTTATTTTTTTATAGTCAAAGTATAGATGGGAGGGAGAATAACTCCTTAGACTTATCTCTCTTAACACCAGCATTAACAAGTTAAGCCTAAACATTGGAAGGGTGACCCAAACCTGCAGAAGTAGTGCCCCTAATGATATTGGTTTATGGTGTAAAAATTAATTTTCCTATATAAATAGAGTACCCATCTTGAACGGCATAATTTAAAATAGCATGATCTCGCTTGACTTCACTATTGCTTCTACTAGGTAAAAAGCGGATAAAAATAAAATAGTTCCATATTTGGATATTTTAGTAAGAAAAGAGGTTTGGAAGTAAATGATTTTCTTTTACCCTTTCTTCTAAGTGTCTCCACTATTAGGATCACACAAAAGTCTTAATTTTTCCTTATAGTTTATCAAAGTACCAAAAAAGGCAATATACTTGTCATACTAAAGTCCTTCAACTTATATAGGTGGTTAATGACAACATAGCTAAAGGGAACTCAGTTATTTTTCAAGTAACATTTATTATCAACAAAGCGCCTTTTTCGTATTTGCAAAAAAAATTGTCACAACATTCACTATTGCAGCATAAGGTTCTTCACAAAATTGATCCAACCCTGATGCACTATACTCAACATAACAGAGAGACATGCTTTGAAAACCACACTTAGGGATGAGTTGCTTGTTCTCCAAAAACATAACAAATATTCTCTCATCTTTAGCATATATGAACCTATGTTTATCATATGAAGAAGGGATTTCTTTTTTTTAGACATTTTAAGGCCATTACACTATAAGGAATGAGACTAATAGAACTTAAGAGTAAGAGAGTTAGATAGATGGAATGGTGAAATGAATGAAAACTATAGTTTTTATTTATAAATATGATAATCCTCGAGGCACTGTGAGGATTATTATTGCGGAACCAAAAATTTTTAAAAAAGGAAAGATGGCTCAAATCGAAAGACTCTATAGTGGGATGGGACTCATGGCTCAATGACATTTGGCTTTTGAATTCAAAGCAGCATTAACACATACTAACACTTTGGCATTTAAAAAAGACTAACATCATGATAATTTTACTAAAATAATAATTATTTCATACTAACACTAAAGCTCTTTTAATAGTATTATGACGCTCATCGAAGTTATAAAATGGAAAAGTTTTCATTATATGATTACTTTCTTGAATTGGTAGAGCTGCTCTTTAACTTTTCATACATGGTGTTGCAATTGTCAAAAGTATAGCTAGGGCTGCAAGCGAACCAAACGTTCGACAAGCTACTCATTGTTCAATTTGATTAAAGCTCATTTGTGATCATTTAATTAGCTAAACAAATAAACTTAAACATAAACAAACTTGAACACTAATGCGTTCGGCTCATTTATGTATGCAACTACATCATTTGAAGTTCGTGAACTAGCTCGACATTAAGCTCGATAACAAGCTCGATAAAAGCTTGATTCGTGTTCGATTTTGAACTCATGAATAAGCTAGATACAAATAATTAATATTTGACTATAAAATTAATAAATATAAATAATCATTTCCTTTGTTACGTAGACAATTACTTTTATTATAAATGTGTTTGTTCATAAATATGTTCATGAACGTATTTGTTTGATAGTTAAAAAAATTTGTTAAATATGTTTGCAAACAAGCTCGATAGGCACTAAACGAACGAACATGAACTGAACATGAACCGAACATGAACACTCATTAATTTAAATGAACCAAACATGAACACAAACAATAAAGCTCGAACAAACATGAACTAAACTTGAACAAGCTGATATTAAATGAACACAAACATGAACACTCACATACTCGGCTCGGCACGGTTCATTTGTAGCCCTAAGTATAGCACTAAGGTACTACCTAGGTAAATTAACCACTATTGTGTTCAAGTAAATAGCATTGAAGTGGTTCAAATTAGTATTTTTTCTAATAATTTAGCACAACATACTAATTTTGAATGTTGTAGCGATCATCATGAGATTGTTTGAAAGGTCATGAAGATTCTTAAACCTTAAAGAACCAACCTAAGCCTAACTAGGGGGGGTGAATTCAGAATTTAAAAATTTCTTTAACAAAAGTAGATATTTTTATAACTTTTTCAATATTACAAAACATATAATTTAATTGCTTGATGCAGAAGCGAAATAATTTCACAATAATAAAAGGAATAGAGTTTTCAATCGTACTTTTAATCATAGAAAAAGAAAGTAAAAAAATAATAAGAATAAATATGCCAGAATTTATAGTAGTTTAGTTAAATAGTGACTTACCACTCCCTAGAGTCTTCCTCTAAGAATTGCACTAAATGTTTAGTGACTCTCATTTAGCCCCCATAGCTAGGCGGAGAAGCCCTTATATAATCTCTTCCACCAACCTGGTGCGATAGAGGACATTACTCATTTTACTCTCCTGGTGAGGTAGAGAAACTAGAATACTTTTCAACCTCCTGGTGAAGGAAGATAACTTGAAATCCTTTTTAACCCTTCTAGTGAAGGCAACATACCTCAAAGCTTCTTCTCCTTATAGGAGACGGTACAGTACCTTGAATCTTTTTTCACCCTCTAGGTGATGGCATAGAACCATAACCTAGCACTATAGACTGTCTCCCCAAACTCACTAAAGAATCAAGGTGGAGACTTGAAGAAGATAGGTAAGAACCTTTCTTGGAGTAACCTTGTGAATCCCTCCTAACCCTCCCTCTTTAAAAGCTCTTCCTCTATTCTCTACCAAAGCTCTCCTAAACTCTTTCTCTATCCTCCCTCTCAAGAAATGTAGCAGCAAATGACTTTTTGAATAAGTCAGTGTTATATTTTAAATAAAGAGCATATAAAAAAGCCATAAATTTTAATTTGCAATTTAATATAATCTAGTATAATCCTATGATCATCCTGTATGATTAGTACAAAATAAATGTTTTAAATACTATGAATTACATTATCCTAGAGGATCAAAACAAGAGTTTATACTCATCGTCCAGTATGATAAGCGATGATACATCATGATCTCATGCAGTACTCAGTTTATACAGTACTAAATTGGAGGTTTGTCCTACACAATTAGTAAAAAAATTATGATATTTTATCCTATATGATAGGCAATAATAAATTATCATCCCATGTATCACTCGAGTTGTATAGTATGATTGTCACCAATCTTCCTATGTAATTTGATCTAATAAATTATTCATAATTATTCCCCTAATCATAGGATCAATTTTGGTATGATTGTCATATATAGTACAGTACGATGCATATTGTATGGTATGATTAGAAGAAAATTTTAATTTTAAAATATTGCCTAATTTGTGATTGAAGGTTATTTTGATAATTATAACTAATTATCTTGTACAATAAAAATCATTGAGAAAAATTAGTTTAATCAATCTAAATAAATAAAAGTGTCCTAACTAATGATTTTTTTAGTTAATTGATCATCCAATATTATGTAAATCATGTAGTATGATTAGTTCAAAAAACTCATCTTCTTCTTAACTCAATAACTCACCCCTTTGAGTGCGTGTGTAAAAGGTTACATAGATTAGGATATGCAAAAATACATGATTGACTCAAGAAAGATAAAAAAGTACATACAGACTAAAAATACATACTTTAATCGTAGCCCACCCAATCTTGAGCAGATCGATGTTGCAAGTGAATAGTGGATCTAAAATGTTAATGAGCCGACAAAATTCATATGCAATAAACTCAACTATTAGGAGATATCATAATAATAAATCTAATAATAATTGTTATCATCAAAATTATAGGACTCTGGTACAAATTTATAATTATCTTCCCCTTTTTTATAATGAAAATTATTATTGGTTTATATTTCAAAACTATTTTATTATTCCCTAAGCTCCCCTTTAGAAATTAAATTCTTTTAAAAATAGGGGATATGTTGGTTTTTATTTATTTATTTAAAAAAATAACACATAACAATATAATATATAATATTAAAAGACAAATATAGAATTAACTATTTCATAAAAAAATATAATCTACCAACAACATGCTACTCTCCCTTTTGACGACATAAAAATAGGAAACTATAAAAAAAAATATAAAACTATAAACAATAAAAAAGTACAAGAGTAAAAAACAATCACAGATGGATGAAAATTAAACAAATTTCTTTTAAGATATATCACTTTCAATAAATGAAACTTTTTACTTCATGAATAGATTAAAAACTCAACAAAAAAAGCATTAAAAATGCTTGAACTAAAAAAGGTTAGAGATTAAAATTTTGTTAATCCTAGTTTAGTCTCCTTACTTGTTAAAATTTTTTTAAATAAAAAATCTAATTCATTAAATAAATTAGATAAAAAATGTGATCATTTCAAATTTTTTTTATAAATATATCTAAGAGAATAGCATTGCAAAGTGATGAATCAGGAAATATGATTTTGAAATCCAATTATAAAAGATATCAATTAGCACATGGATTCTTCTAAGATATAAAGATTTGAATAGGAAAATAACTCATTGTGCGCTCATTTTGTGCCTCTTTATCATTTTTTGGTGCACCTTGAACATCTTTTAGTTTTTGATACACTTTGTGATTCTTGTAATTATTTGGCAGACTTTACGCATCGTTTCAATTTTGGGCTCATATGATGCCTCTATTATTTTGAAAACTTGCTTCCTTTCTAAATCTTTAAAGAAAGAGTCATCTCAATTGTCGAATTATCTTCTAAGGTTTCAAAAGATACAGGTTTGGCAAAGATATCTGCAAGTTAATTTTCAGTGACTATATGATGTAGCTCTATTCTCCATTGGTGACACGATCCCTAATGAAATGGTACCTTATGTCTATGTTTTTGGTCATAGAGTATTGGATTAGATTATCTATAATACAGATACACTAGTGTTCTTACACAAGATTGGAATGGTTTCTACAGGTAGTCTTAAATCTAGAAATTGTTGCTTTAACCAAAGGACTTGTGCCTAACAACTTTCTAAGGCCATATATTTTGCTTCAAAAATGGATTGGGCTATTGAGATCTATTTTTTATAGGACCAAGAGACTAAAGAATTTCCTATGAACTGGTAGGTTCCAAAAGTATTTTTCTTATCAACCCTACATCTGACAATGTCTGAATTAGAATATCTTATGATTCCAAAGGAAGTTCTATGCTTATGATAAAAAATTCATACGTTTTTGTTTCCTAAGAGATATCTAAGGATTGTCTTAATAATAGTCAAGTGAGATTCTTTTGGATTAGCCTGAAATTTGCCAAAGAGATATACATTAAATATAATATCAGATATGATAATAGTTAAATAAAATGTGATCTAATTATTTCTCTGTGTTTCTTTTGATCAACTAAATTTCCATTTGAGTCCTTATCTAGCTAAATCATAGAGCTCGTAATAGTGTTTTTTACCATGGCCTTATTTATTTCATATTTCTTAAGGATGTCCTTAATGTATTTTGATTGACTAAGGAAAATTTCATCATCCATCTGCCTAATACTAGATCAAAGAAAATAGTTTAATTCTCCCATCATACTTATCTCAAACTCCTTGCTCATTATTTTAGAAAATTCATTACATAGGTTTTTATCAGAGGATCCAAACAAAATATAATCAATATACATTTGGACAATGTGTAGTTCTTCTCATATCTTTTTGAGGAATAGGGTGGTGTCTACGCTACCCTTAATAAAGGTTCTATCTAGTAGTAATGTGCTTAGCCTTTCATACCATGCTTTAAGTGCTTATTTTAGTACATATAATGCCTTTTTTCATTTAAACACATGGTTTGGAAACTGTGAATTTTCAAAGCTTTGGGGTAACTTACACATCTTCTTTTGTTACCCCAATAAAAATAACACTTTTAACATCCATTTGGCATAATTTGAATCTCTTAAAATAGGCAAAAGATAGAAGCACTCTTATGGCTTGTAATTTAGCTATAGGGGCAAAGGACTATTCAAAGTCAATCCTTTCTATCTGGTTGTACCCCTTAGCCACTAGCTTTATTTCTTACCACTACACCAGAATTATTCATTTTATTTTTGGAAACCCATTTTATTCCAATAACACTCTGGTCCTTAGGTCTTTCAACTAGCTCTCAAACACCATTTCTAACAAATTGATTCATATCTTCTTGTATGTCTAGGATCCTGAATTCATCATATAGTGCTTGATTTATATTTGTTGGTTCAATCATTGAGATAAAGGTAGTGTTGTTAACTTCTTTTCTATGTCTATGCCTAGTTCTAACACCTTCAAATGAGTCTCCTAAGATAAGTTCTTTAGGATGACTTAAAAAAATATATCCATTCTCTAGGCAGTAAATTATTAGCTTATACCCTTTCTTCCAAATTTGTAGATTCTACTCCTTAGGTAACTTCAACCACTTCTTCTACTTCTATAATAAATTCTATATAATTACCAAATTTGTTAAATACCACATGAGTAATATCCTCTACCACTAATGGCCTTTTATTGAAAACTATATATGATTTTCTAACAATTGAGTAACCTAGGAAAACTCCTTCATCTGATTTAGGGTAAAACTTTCCTGATAGAGGTTTCCCATTATTTATAATAAACACTTCACATCCAAATACATAAAGGTGAGATATATTAGGTTTCTTACCCTAAAGGATTTCATAGGGTGTCTTTTTTTGCTTGGATCTAACATTAAATCTATTTAGAATGTAATAGGCTATATTTACCGCATCTACCAAGAAATATCAATGAAGTGAGTATTCAACTATCATGGCTCTAGTAGCTTCTACCAAGGTTCTATTATTTCTCTTAGTAACCAAATTCTATTGAGGAGTTCTAAGAGCTGAAAAGTTATGATATATCCCTTTCTCCCTATAATTAGATTCGAAATTTTTATTCTCAAATTCTCCACCATAATCAATTTGATTGGTTAAAATTTCACAAACTAGCTTTATCTAAATATATGTGTAGAATATTCTAAATTCCTTAAACGATTCACTTTTATGAGATAAAAATCTAATCCAAGTAAACTTTTAGTAGTCATCAACAATCACATACCCCAAGACTTTCCCTCCTAGGCTTATAGTGCTAACAAGTGCAAAGAGTTTCGTATGAAGGACTTTTAAGGGTTTGCTATATGTTAAGGTCCTTCATTGAGAGGAAGGAGTATTTGACTTGTTTTCTTATATGACAGGCATCATACAGATGGAACTTAGTGAAATCAAGTTTTGGTATGCCTCTTTCTAAGTCTTTTTAGGTAATTTTACAAAGATTTTTCATGCTTGCATGTCATAGTCTCCTATGCCATAACTAATATTAATTAGTAATAGTTTTTAGGAAAAGAGAAGTTGCAGATTCAATGAAATTCAGATCAAGCATTTAAATATTTTTAATTCTTTTTCCATGCAAAATTGTATTTCCCATAAGCTAATCATGCAACCAGAAGAAACAAATTTAATGATGAAGCCATTATCATACATTTGGCTAATGTTGAATAAATTATGTTTCAAGTCATCTATCAATAAGACATTTTCAATAGTGAAATTTTGTTGTTGTTGATTGTACATGATCCAACCACTTTCTTAGTAGTGTTATCTCCAAGTGTTAACTTGCCTCCTGCCCTGGCCTCCAACAAGATGAATTAGTTTACATCACAAGTCATGTGCTTTAAACATCTTCTATCCAGGTACCATATGCTCTTATTAGGCTTTTTTATGAGAGTATCCCTACAAAGTTATCAAGAATTTGATTTGGGAACCCAAAAATGTTTGGGTTCCAACTTATAAATTGATGGATGAAATGCTTTCTTACTATGTTATGATTTATATAATTTTGGCCTTCACACTAAAAGTGTTCTATGGTGGATAGTTCAAATTTGGAATATATATCCTAGCATGCCACAAGAAAAAACAACTAACTCCTGGGAAAGGATTCACTATTCTATATGGGTTATGGTGCTATTTCCTATGTTTAAATAATGCATATTGTAATGAAATTCTATAAGTGTAGGAGATGTTTTATTTTATTTAAAAGTAATTAATTTCTATCACAAAAAATTGTTTGTAATTTCATGAATTGAATTAGTAAATTTTAATGCATGCTTCCTATCATCAGCTTTATATAAAAATGCATTTTATTTTTTAAATGAATTTTCTAAATCAACATGAGCTGGTTTCAAGGAATCATATTCAGTAGTTAAATCAAGATGCTTCTTATTTAATGCATCAACAAGTAAGATCATATGATTGTTATCTAAAGTAAAGTGATCTTTCCTAAGGCATTCATGTTCTTTTTGCAAAATTAAAAAATCAAAATTATGGCTAACATACATTTTCTTGAGCTTTCTATACGAGTTATGAATTTATCATGAAAATTTAAAAAATTCATTATAAGAAAGCTCACATGTATGCTCTTGATCTGAATGATCAAGATGATTAACTACCATTAAGCACATGTTGGTTACCTCCTTTTTTGCTTCTATCTTAGATGAGTCTTAAGTGGTGTATACCCAGATAGTTTTCTGAGGCTACTGCTTTCCCTATTTGAATTTAGCTTTTCCTTCACCCTTCTCCTTAATTGGTTGGGCATTAAGATTTGGACAATCAATCCTTAAGTTCCTAGGCTTCCTGCATTAAAAAAAGAAGACATAAAAGAAATTTTAGAATTTGTATTTGCTTTACCTTTATTCCATTGCTAAAGATGTTTTTAATTTTTCTTTGGAAATTTTTTAAATTGCCTTGTCATCAACACCATGCCATCATCATCTTCTGATATAGAACTATCACTATCAGAATCATTAGCATTTAAGGCTATAATTTTCTTCTTTCATTTCTCACCGATGTCCATTTGTATTTGACTCACTCCTTACTCATAGGACATGAGTGATATAAGAAAGTTATCAATTGAATAAGGATTTAGATCCTTGGATTCAGTAATAGCAATTATTTTACCATTATAGGAACTGGTACACAATGGAAAATATTTTTCACTTTTTTAGAATTTGTATGTTCTCTATCTTGAAAGTGCTCAGATGACACTAGAAAGTACTCTAATACCACTTGAAAGTTCGTTAGGGATGGTAAGCCCTTATGAACTGGCCCAAGGCTAATAATGAGATAGAGAGGTGAATCAGTATTTAAAACAAAACTCAAACTTAAAACTTAAAAAAAGATTCACCACAATTAAAATCAAGGATGTAGAAATTAAATACAGAAGCAAAAAATAAGAAAGAACACATCGGATTTATAGTGGTTCGGTCAAACCTTAACCAACGTCCACTCCTTGGAGGCACCCTCCAAGTATTGCACTAAAACAAGTGTCTCTCCTTTAGCCCCCACAGGTAGGCGGAGAAGCCCTTACAAAATCACTTCCACCTTCCCCGGTGCGGCGGAGTCATCGGGTCCTTTGACACCAATAAGATCTTCTTCTTTGGTGAACTTCCCTCGAGACAAGCCTTGAATCTGACGGTATTAAGGTGCAAGCCTGTCGGACCAACCGTGTGGAATCCCCCTCCACACTCCATTGAGTCCCCCCTCACAGGATATTCTCCCTCTCTTGGACTTTACCCATTCCTCACTCCCTTTCAAGCTTTATCTTCAAGTTTCCCCCACAAGAACGAAGCTATAATGGCTGCCAAAGACACTTATAAAGTTCCTTGTTATAGCTTAAATAGAAGAGCTAAAAATGAGCTTATTAATGCAAGTTGTCGACTCTATTGTCCAGGATGATAGAAATATCAAAAAAATAATATTTTCTCCTAATCTCCCCATCACTAGGATAAACCTTTTTTTTTTAAATAGGGGAGATAAAAATATTTTATTGTTTTAAATTATTGAAAAGAAAAAAAAAATTATACAAATTAAATAGTACGTTTCCCCCCCGTTGACATTATCAAAAATAGAGGAGGCACAAACAAAAACCAAAACAAACAGAAGATAAAAATGTTCTCTAATCTAGTGAAAAAAAATAATATTCTTAAAATGAGAAAGTTACCTCTTAGTTTTCATCAAAAACTTAGTAGAATTGGATTGAGAACGCATAGCCAAGTAAAGGTTAGAAATCCAGAATTTGATCATCCAAACTCAAGTTCTTTTAAAAGGCTCAAAAACTTTTTAATTCAATATCTAATTCATGAATAAATTAGAGAAAGAAACAGTTATTTTTCAAAACTCCTTCCAAAAAATATATCTAATAGAAGATTAATGCACGAATTGTTGAATCAGGAATCAAGATTTTCAAACTCAATTATCGAAAATATCAAGGGTTTTCTTAAGCTTTAATAAGTACAAGAATGGTAAGCATTAAAATTTGTGGGCTCATTTTATGCCTCTTGACAATTGGTTGGTGCACTGCGCATCTTTTGATGCACTTTGTGTATTCTATTTTTCAATTTGGCATCTTTGCGCATCTTTTATTTTTGGAATCATTGGCCTTTTTTTTTTAATATGCTACCTTTCTTAAATCTTAAAAATATAAGTAAACTCATGCTAGTGACAAAGCGAATTTCTTGATTAAGAAAATTATGAGTTAGATTCAACAACTTGCAAAAGATTCCTATGCGATAAATAAAATGTAAGGAGTAAAAAATTAAGTTTCAAAAACCAATTTAAAAGATAAAAAAGATTTTAAATCAAAAGTAGAATAACTTCTTTTAAGAAATAGAGATTGAGAGTCAAAAACATGAGTTTCCTTCCTTTGACTGTTTTAGAGAAGTCAAACACAACGTACCAAAGACTTCAAGAAAAAATAGGAAGTAGATTTTTCATTTTTAGAAATGTGAATGTTTGTGTTGATCAGAGAAAAAACTTTCACGAAAATAAAAATTTCAAAGAATAAACAAAACAAAAACCCAAATTAAAAATGAAAAACATAAAAATAAAAACACAACACAAAAACATGAAAGGCTTTTAACCATTATCTCTCTCCTGGTCTGATGCTTCAGAAATCATATCTGCCTATGAGATTTTTTGCCTTTCATTATTTCCCCAGTTTAAATTTTGCTTCGCCTTGCCCTTTTCTTTCGTAGGAATAATTCTTAAATTAGGGCACTGATTTTTCATATGTCCAGGCTTCCTATATCGAAAGTAAATAACGTCAGAAGAAATATGGACATCCTTACCACTTTTACCTTTTTTCCACTTTTGCTTATGCTTTGGTGAGCTTTGTGATTTCCTTGACAAGTCATTACATTCGTCACCAACTGAGCTATCTCTTTCTATATCTTCAGCTTTTAGAATAATTGTTTCACCTGCATCCAAAAGTCTTCGACCCAAACTTTGCTCGTAGGCAATGAGTGAGCTAATCAAATTATCAATAGAATAATCATTCAAATCTTTTGATTCACAAATACTAACAACTTTGGCATCAAAATTTTCAAGTAAACAGCGAAGAATTTTGTTAACGTTTTCAAAATTTGAAAATTCTTTTCATAAGGCATGTAATGATGTTACAATTTGAATGAATCTGGTATACATGTCTAATATCGTTTCATAAGGTTTCAAGAAAAACAGTTCAAAATCATGCATTAACATATTCAACTTGGATTGCTTAATTTCAGTAGTGCCTTCGTATATGGTGTGTAGTTTATCCCAAACTTCCTTACCAGTAGTGCACGTGGATACTAACATGAAATCTTCAGAATTTAAAGCACAGAAAAAGTAATTTAAAGATTTTTCATTCAATTGAGCATTTACGTTTTCTTCCCTATTCCATTGATTAAAAAGAATTTCAATTTTAACTCCATTAACAATTTGTGATGGTGATGAATAACCAGTTAAAATCATATGCCACATGCGAAAATCAATCAATTGCAAGAAATAGACATGCGATTTTTCCAAAAATCAAATGACATGTTTTCAAATAAAGGAGGTTTGGTGATTGAATAACCTTCAGCAATATTACGATTAGCCATGGATCAAAAAATTCAAAAGCTTTTAAAAACTTATTTTTTGAATCCTGCTCTGATACCACTTGAAAGTGCTCAGATGACACTAGAAAGTGCCCTGATACCACTTGAAAGTTCGTTAGGGATGTTAAGCCCTTATGAACTGGCCCAAGGCTAATAATGAGATAGAGAGGTGAATCAGTATTTAAAACAAAATTCAAACTTAAAACCAAAAATAAGATTCACCACAATTAAAACAAACGATGCGGAAATTAAATGCGGAAGTAAATAATAAGAAAGAACACATTGGATTTATAGTGGTTCGGTCAAACCTTGACCTACGTCCATTCCTTGGAGGCACACTCCAAGTATTGCACTAAAACAAGTGTCTCTCCTTTAGCCCCCACAACTAGGCGGAGAAGACCTTAGAAAATTACTTCCACCTTCCCCGGTGCGGCGGAGTCGTCGCATCCTTTGACACCAAAGAGATCTTTTTCTTTGGTGAACTTCCCTCTAGATAAGCCTTGAATCTGACAGTATTAAGTTCCTATCCTGTCGGACCAACCGTGTGGAATCCCCCTCCACACTCCCTTGAGTCCCCCATCACAGGATATTCTCCCTCTCTCAGACTTCACCCGTTCCTTGCTCCCTTTCAAGCTTTCTCTTCAAGTTTCCTCCACAAGAACAAAGCTACAATGGTTGTAAAAGACACTTACAAAGTGCCTTGTTATAGCTTAAATAGAGGAGCTAAAAACGAGCTCATTAATGCAAGTTGCGGACTTTATCGTCCAGGATGATAGACATATCATCCTGGTCGATTAGTTCAAATATGAGGAAAATCGTCCTGAATATCACCCTGAAATGAAGCTAGCCGATGTCTAATCGGCCCGGACGATCTTGCGAACGGCTCGGATGAAATCACCATTAATTACTTTCCAAAATTTCTAGAGAAATTTTGGAAAAATTGTCCTGGATCATCGTGGCTGATATTTTATAGTCCAGGCCGATCCACCAGGCCGATATCCAAAAATAAGAATTTCCTAAGTAGATCTGGCGGCAGATTCTATCTGAATTGAGCCTATCATCCTGGCCTATAAAAAATCATCCAGGATGATGTGTTTTGCATAATGACGGCTGCTTTAATGAGGATGCCCTAATTAGGGTTTCTGCTTTTGAACATATCATCCCTGCCGATATAAATATCATCCAGGACGATATTACCAAACACAGTAAACTCTAGGGAACAGTCAGAAACTCTTATACGTTATAAAGTATCAGGAGCCACAATAAATACAATAGACTCAAGAAAGGAAAAAGGGTACAAACTGACTCAGACCTAGTCTACCCAATCTTGAGCTGGTTCCAAATTGCAGTCCGATCGTGTGAACCTGAAATGTCAGTACATAAGGCAATCGTAGAGAAATAAAAATGTTTGCTATCATCAAAATCATAAACCATTGATCCGTAACATATCTTAAGTAAGCTGGGATGTCAAAATTTGAGTGAACCAAGTATACATTTAAAAATTTGACTCACTATGTTTCTTGTGAAATAGTTCATAATCATGGAGCAAAATGTTTAACCTAGATTGTTTCACTTCGTTAGTTCCTTTGTAGGTTATTCAAAGGTTATCCCACATTTGTTTACTAGTAGTTCAAGTAGATATACGCATGTAATGTTTAGATTTTAATGACAAAAAAGTAGCTTAAATATTTAGAATTTAATTGGGCTAAATCTCTATCCTCAATATTATATTAAAAAAAGGAAATTTAGTTTTAAAGATATTTATAAAGTGAGAAGTTGCAGAATATCCTTCATGAACTAACATCCACTTGTAAAAGTCTATTTATTGCAAGAAAAGTTTCAAAAATCAAAAGGAATCTTATAATATAATAGTGGTCATGTGATTGATAATCCTTCTACAATATTATGATTTCCAAACTTAGCCATTGATTATTTTTTGTAAGTTTTCTAAAACTTAGTTTTTGAATCCCATTCTGATGCCTCTTGAAAAATTGTAAAGGTTATTAAATCTCAAAGAACTAGCCTAGGGCTAACTAAGAGTGGGAGGGGGGTGAATTAGTAGTTTGAAATTTTTATTAATAAGAGAACTCTTTTTTATAACCTTTTAAATACATGAAAATAGACAATTTTATTATTTGATGCAGAAATAAACTAATTTCATAATAATAAAAATATGAGATTTTTAACCACACAATTAATCACAGAAAAATAAAGTTAAAAATAATAAGAACAAACATGCTAGATTTTATAGTGGTTTGGTCAAATAATGTCCTATGTCCACTCCCATAGTCCTCCACTAAGTATTACACTAAATGTTTAGTGACTCTCCTTCAGCCCCATAGTTAGGCAAAGAAGCTCTTACAAAATCTCTTCCACCAACCTAGTGCAGCATAAGACCTTACTCTTTTCATCCTCATAGTGAGGAAAAGAACCAGGAAACCTTTTTCACCATCCTGGTGAAGCTATAAAACCTAAAATCTTTTTTCACCCTCCTGGTGAAGGCAGAGAACTTGAAATCAATTTTCACCCTCCTGGCGAAGGTATCATACATTGATACTTTTTCTCCTTCTAAAAGAAGACAGAGTTCCTTGAATCCTTTTTCACCCTCCAAGTGATGGTAGAGAACCTTGACCTAGTGCTGTAGAATATCTCCTTGAAGTCACCAAAGAATGAAGGCATAGACTGGAAAAGGATAAGCAAGAACCTTGCTTGGAGTAACCCTGTGATTCCCTCACAACTCTCCCTCATAAAAAGCTCTTCCTATCTTCTATCCCAAAGCACTCCCAAACTCCTTCTCTATGCTCTCTCTAAAGACACTTACTAGAAAAAAAAAATGATTTGTGAAAATGTCTAAGTGAGAGTTTAAGTATATAGCCCCTCAAAAAGCCTAAAATTTCAATATATCATTCAAGATCATCTAGTATGATCCTATAATAATCTTGTACGATTAGTTCAAGAGTTTTACTGATCATGCAGTATGATATGTGACAATAAATCATCATCCCATGTAGCTCTCAATTTGTACTGTACATAATTAGGGGGTCATCCTGTACGATTAGTATAAAAAATGTGGTATTTCATCTTGTATGACATACAATGATGAATTATCATCCCACGCATCTCTCGGGTCATACAGTATGATCATAAAAAATTTTGCTGTACTATTTGAATGAACAAATTAACCATAATTATTCTCCCAATCACATGATTAATTTAGGCATGATTGTTATATATCTTTTTTTTTTTTTTTTGAAGAATGCTAATATTGCATAGAAAGAAAAACTAAACCAATGCATGATTGTTATATATCAGACAATAGGATTAGGACTAAATTTGAATTTTAAAATGTTGCCTAAATTATGTTTCGTAGCCATTTTCATGACTATAGCTAATCATACTGTAAAATAAGGATCATCTAGTATGATAAGTTTATTCAATCTCAACAAATAAAAATGCCTTAAGTAATGATTTTTCTAGTTAACTAATCATCCATTATGATTTAAAACGTATAGTATGAATAATTCAGAAACTCAACTTCTTCCTAACTCAATAATTCACACCCCTTGAGTGTGCATGTGCAATGTTACTCAATTTTAGGATATATCGAAATAGTTGATTGACTCAAGAAAGATAAGAAGTATATAAAGACTAAAAAATACATTCTTTAATCCTAGTCTACCTAATCTGGAGATGATTGAAGTTGCAAGTGAATAGTGGACCTGAAATGTTTGTGAGAAGGGTAAAATAAATATATAATAATCTCAATTATAAGGAGATATCATAGTAAGAAATCCAATAATATTTGCTAAAATCAAAATCACAATACTTTGGTCCAGATTTACAAAAATAATGTGGTGCTTGTACCCATAGCACTATGACACTTATTCAAATTTCAGCAAGTTAATTTTCTCAGGATTTAATTTGTAACTTATAAGTTATCCTAATTAAGTTTCCAAATTTTTAATTGAAGAACCTTGACTTGATAATTGAGTTCCCAATTGAATTATTGTCTCTTTTAAAAGTTTGTGAGCGTTATTAAAACTTTATGATCTAGCCCGAGACTAACCAAGAGGGGGGTGATGAATTGATTATTAAAAAAAAAATTATGGCAAAAAAAATCTTTATAAACTCTTTTTAAAATTTAAAAAATTTATCCCATAATGTAGAAGCAAAACTACTTTCATAATAACTAAAATCTGATTTGTCAAACATAGAAAAAATCCCAAAAAATGTAGAAATTAAATGTGGAAAAGTAAGTAGAAATAACACACAAGAATTATAGTGGTTCAGTCATCTTGACCTACATCCACTCCCAAAAAACCTCCTTTCCAGGTATTGCACTAAAAGTAGTGTCTCTCTTTTTTTACCCCACAGCTAGGTGGAAAAGCCTTTACAAAATTATTTGCCCGATCTGATGAGGCAAAGTACCTTGAATCCTTTTATTCCCTCCTAGAGTAGGCAGAGAACCTAGGAATCCTTTTTCACCCTCCTAGTGAAGGTAGAGAACCTAGATCTTATACTGATGAAAGTCTCCCCAGAGCCACCAAAGAATTAAGGAAGAAGCTTGAAGAATATGGTGGAAACATTGCTTGGAGCAACCTTTGTGAATCCCTTGCAACTCCCTCGCATAAGGATATATCCCTTTCTTCTCTCCCAAAGTCTCTCTATCTCTTCATTCTCTAATCTCTCTCTCAGATCAACTCAATAATAAAAAGTTCTATCAAAAGATAATATAAGAGATTAAATAAAGAGCTTCCAAAATAAGAACTAATTTTCAATTTATCATCAAATGTTTCTTAGTATGATCCTAAGATCATCCTGTATGATTAGTACAAAAAAATCATCTAATACGATTAGCATTACCCTATACAGTCATTTCAAGTATTAGTACAAATTATCTATTATCATTATGTGATTATTTGGGATGATTAATTCAAGATACTATATTAATCATAAAGTACAATTTGGGATGATGTGCATTGATTTACATATCATCCCACACATCCATCGGGATGTACAATATGATCTTCTATATGATTAAAAGAAAGTTATGTTTTTCATCTTGGATGATGGGGGATCATACCATAAAATGTTAAAGATCATCCAGTATGATCATCATAGATTATCATGTTTGATCTGATCGAGCAATCTAACTATAATTAGTTTCCTATTCCTAGGATCAATTTAGACTTGATTATAATAAACCATCCATTATGTTGTATATCATCTTATATAATTAGAACCAAATTTGAAGATTAAAATATCCCCTAAATTATGATAGAGGCTATTTTTCATATCTATAATGGATCATCCTTTATGATATGAATTGTCTAGTATGATTAATTAATCAATCTTACTTAGCAAAGGTTGGCCTAGTTATGGTTTTATGTATAATTGATTATTTAGTATGATTTATATTATTATGTAAAATTTATTCAAAAATCCATTTTTCTTTTAACTCACTAACTCACCCCATTGAGTGTGTGTGTGCAAGTTTACTTAGCTTGGGGTCTACTAGATATATGATTTAACTCAAGAAAGATAAAAAGTATATTAAAATTAAAATTAAAAAATAGACTCAACTCTAGTCTTCCAAATTATGAGCTTAATTATATTATAAGTGACTTGTGAACCTGAAAGGTTACTGAGCAGGGCAAACAAAAATATATTTGAAATAATAATAGTCATAAAGAAATAATAATATTTGTAATAATCAAAATCAAAGTACTTGGGCCTAGATTTGTAATAATCTCCCCCTTTTTGATGATGACTAACATTGTTGATAAAAATTTTCAAAGCCCTTTAACATTCTCTTAAACTCCCACTTAAATGATGAAATTCTAAAAGTAAGGCGAGTTAAGAAAATTTGTTTTTTATATTTTTTATTTTTTTAAGAAAAAGGCCAGACATAAATAAAAATAGAAAATAAACTAATTTTATTAAAACATAAAAATTAAATAACACATTACTCCCCTTTTGACATCACAAAAAGGTGAAAAAAGAAATACACTAAACAAACAAAGTAAGTAAATTAAAAAGTACAGATGTAAAGACCCCAACACAAACACAAAAATAAAAGCATTGAGCAAACTAGAAAAAGGAAAGCAACAAAAAAACCAAAAACATAAAATAAAAACACATAAAAAGAAATAAACATACAAATCAAATAGAAAAAATGTAAACATAAAAAGAAAACATCAATTTCAAGAATGAATATCAATCACACATATTATGGTTCTTAAGGTGTTGAAGGTTTCATAGGTCAATGGTTTTATAAAGATATCTGTAAGCTAATTTTTGGTGGCTACATTGTGTAGCTTTTTGTCTCCTTTGGTAACATGTTCCCTAATAAAATGGTGCCTTATGTCTATATATTTGGTCATGGAGTGTTGGATTGGATTCTTTTAAATACAGATCACACTAGTGTTATCACTTAAGATTCAAATGGTGCCTATAGGTATTTAAAAATCTAGTATTTATTACTTTAACTAATGAACTTGGGCCACACAACTTACTAAGACTATGTATTCATCTTTAATAGTAGATAGAGAAACTGCGTTTTATTTTCTACTGGACCAAGAAATTAAAGATTGTCTTATGAATTGACATGTTCCATAAGTACTTTTACTATCAAGCCTACATACTATAATATATGAATCAGAATATCATATGATTTCTAAAGTGGTGTTATGCTTAGGATACTAGATTATTAAGTTTTGGATTCCTAAGAGATATCTAAGGATTCTCTTAACATCAGTCATGTGGGACTCTTTTGGATCAGCTTGAAATCTAGCACAGAGATAAACATTAAACATAATATCAAGTCTACAAGCAGTTAAGTAAATGGGTGATCCAATTATTCCTCTGTATTTCTTCTTATAAACTAATTTTCCATTTGAGTCTTTACCTAATTTAATAGTGAAGCTCGTGGGAGTGTTTATTAGTTTGACATTATCCATTTAATAATTTTTATGATGTCCTTAATGTATTTTGATTGACTAAGGAAAGTTCTAACATCTGTTTGCCTTATGCTAAATCCCAAAAAGTAGCTCAATTCTCCCATCATAATCATTAGAAATCCATACTCTTTATATTTTAAAATTCATCATATATAATTTTATCAAAAGATCCAAGGAGAATATCATGAACATAAATTTGGACAATGAGTAGTTCATATCTTATATTTTTAAAATTATGGTGATGTCTATGCTTCCCTTAACAAAGGTTATCTCTAGTGTGAATATGCTTAACCTTTTATACCATGCTCTTGGTGCCTATTTTAGTATATATAATGCCTTTCTTAATTTGAATACATGATTAGGAAATTATGAATCTTCAAAGCCCGACAGTTGTTCAAAAAACACATCTTCTTTTATTACACCATTTAGAAAGGCACTTTTGACATCCATATGATACAATTTAAATCACTTAAAGCTAGCAAAATCTAGTAGCTCTCTAATTGCTTCTAATCTAGCTATAAGCGTAAATGTCTCTTCAAAGTCAATCCCTTCTATCTTGTTATACCCCTTAGCCACAAATCTTTCTTTATTTCTAAACACAACACCATAATCATTCATTTTGTTTTTGAAACCTATTTAGTTCTAAAGACACTCTGGTCCTTGGATCTTTCAATAAGTTTCCAAACATCATTCCTCATAAATTTGTTTAACTCTTCTTGCATGGCTAAGATCCAGAATTCATCAAATTGGGCTTGATTTATGTTAGTAGGTGTAGTCATTGAAATAAAGGTAGAGTGGTTAGCTTCTTTTCTAAGTCCTTACCTTGTTCTAATACCTTCAAATGGGTCTCTAAAGACCAATTCTTTATGATGAATTGAAGAATATCTCCTTCCTTTAGGCCGTATGTTTTCAGGTTCTACCTTTTCCTTCTAGATTTGTAGATTCTAATCCTTGGGTAATTTCTATAACCTCTTCTTCTTCTATCCTATACCCTCAAGATTTATTAGATTCATCAAATACAATGAGTGGTCTCCTCTACTATCAGTCTTCTTTTATTTAAAACTCTATATGATTTCTCAACATTTTAGTAACCTAGGAACACTCCTTCATAATATTTGGGGTCAAATGTTCCTAGTAGAGATTTCCAATTACTTAGAATGAGCACTTTATATCTAAAGACGTAAAGGTGAAAGAGGATGGGTGTCCTACCCTTAAGGATTTCATAGGGTTATTCGGATTGGTTCTAATATTAACCTTATTAAGAGCATAATCGACTGTATTCATCACTTCTACACAAAAATATTTAAGAAGTGAATATTTAGCTAGCATGGCTCTATAAGCTTTTACCAGGGTCATGTTATTTCTTTTACCTACCTCATTCTGCTGAGGGGGTTCTAAGAGCTAAAAAGTAGTGATTTATCCCTTGCTTCTTATAGTAAGTTTCAAATTTATCATTTTCAAATTCTCCACCATGATCGTTATGAATGGTTAGAATTTCATTATATTGCTTCCAATGAATCCAAGTGGAGAATGTCCTAAATTTCTTGAATGATTCACTTTTATGAGATAGGAATCTAGGCCAAGTAAACCTCAAATAATCATTAACAATCACATACCCAAAGACTTTCCCCATAAGGTTTACAGTGCTGATAAGTCCAAAGAGATCCATGTGAAGGACTTCTAAGGGTTTTCTAGTGTTAAAGTCCTTAATTGAGTGGTGGAACGATTTAACTTACTTTCCTAACTAACAGGCATCAAATATGTGGTCCCTTAGTGAACTCTAGTCTTGGTATGCCCTCACTAAGTCTTTTTGGATGATTTTTGAAAGATTTTTCATGCTTTCTTGACACAATCTCTTATGCCATAATAAAGATTAATTAGTAACAGTTTTTAGGCAAAAAGAAGTAATAAGTTCAATAAAGTTTGAATCAAACATGCAAATATTATTAATTCTATTTTATTGAAGCATAGTATTTCCATTTAAGCTAATCATATAGTTGGTAGACAAAATTTTAATTCTAAATTTTTTTCAAAAACTATCTTATTCTAAGCAGGTTATGTTTTAAGCAATGTACCAGTAAAACATTTTTAATAATAATTTTTTTTGAGTTGACAGTTATACCTGATCCCATCATTCCCCTACTAGTGCTATATCTAAGTGTCTTCTTGTCTCCTGCCCTGGCCTCAAGCAAAATGAATTGATTTGCATCTCCAGGCATGTGATTACTGTCCAGAGTAGAATGATCTTTTCTTAGGTATTCATGCTCTTTTTGTAGAATTGAAAAGTCATATTTAAGGTTGACATGTGATTTTTTAAGCTTCCTATAAGCAATATAATTTTTTTAATAAACTTCAAATAATATATCATAGGTAAGCTCACAAACCTCCTCTTGATCATAATGATCAAGATGAGCATCTGGCATTAAGCATAGGTTGGTTACATCCACTTCTACTGTAATTATGAAAGAGTCTAATGTTGAGTCTGCCTAGAAAGCTTTTTGACTCCTTTGCTTACCCTTCTTGAAGTTATATTTTTCTTCAGACTTCTTCTTGCTTGGGCAAACATTAAGAGTTAGGTAATCAGACTTTAGCTGCTCTGGCTTCCTGCATTAAAAGCATATAATATCAAAAGAAATTTTAGAATTTTTACCATTCTTATCTTTATTCCATTACTGATGATGTTTTTTTTCTTTTTCTTTAAAAAGCTCTTGAATTGCCTAGTCATCGGTATAATATCATCATCATCATCTTATCCAGAAGAGTCACTATCAAAATCATTAGCCTTTAAGGCTAAAATTTTCTCTTTTCTTTTTCACCTGCATTAAGTTTCCTTTGACTCACTCCTTTCTCATAGGCAATGAGTGACCCAAGATAGTTATCAATGGAATAAACATAAAGATCTTTAGATTCAGTAATAGTAGTGATTTTTGCATCATAGGTAGAAGGTAAACAAAATAAAATCTTATTAACTTTTTATAGTTAGCAAGTTCTCTTCCTAAGGTATGCATGGAAGTAATAATCTGAGTAAACCTAATATATATCTCAGAAATAGATTCACTAGATTTCATGCAAAAAAGTTTATAATTATGAAGAAGAATGTTTAACCTAGATTGTTTTAATTCCTTTGTTCCTTCATATGTTTTGCAGAGTTTATCCCAAATCTTCTTACCAATAGTGCAAGTGGAAACACGCATGTAATCTTTAGATGTTAAAGTACAAAAAAAATAGTTCAAATATTTTGATTTTTGGCTGGACTAAATCTCCATCATATGTATTTAAGTTTTGATGCCATTTACTAAACATGAAGGTGCAAAATATCCTTCATGAACAAACCTCTACATGCAATAATCTATAAATTATAAAAAAGTAGACATGCAAATTTTCCAAAATCAAAAGAAATATTATCAAATAAAAGTGGTAGCATGATTGAGTATCCTTTCACCGTATTATGATTTCTAAAGTTAGCCATCAATCTTTTTTCAAAAGTTTTCTAAAACTTAATTTATGAATCCTACTCTGATACCACTTGAAAGTTCATGAGGGTTATTAAGCCTTTATGAACTAGCTCAAGGCTAACTAAGATTAGGGGAGGTGAATTGATTATTTTAAAAATTTTCTAAAGGAAAAAATAAAATCTTTTTGAATATTTTAAAATAAACAATTTTATCCTACAATGCTAAAGCAAAACTACTTTTAGAATAACTAAAATCATAGATTTAAGACACAAAAAAAAGAAATGCGACAAAATAAAATAGAAAGTACACACAAGAATTATAGTGGTTTGGTCAACCTGACCTACATCCACTCGCCAAAATCTCCTTTCCAAGTATTTCACTAAAAGTATTGTCTCTCCTTTTTCTTCCACAAAAAAGCAAAGAAGCCCTTACAAAATCTTTCCACTGACCTAGTAAGATAAAGTACCTTTAATCATTTTATTCCCTCCTCGAGTAGGCAGAGAACTTGGGAATCCTTTTTCACCCTCCTAGTTAAGACAGAGAACCTAAATCTGATGCTCATAAAAGTCTCCCCATTGACACCGAGGAACCAAGGAAGAATCTTGAATAAGATGGTGGAAACCTTTCTTGGAGAAATCTTTATGAATCCCTCAAAACAGCCCTTCACAAGGATCTCTCTCTTTCTTCTCTCTCAAATCACTCTCTCTCTCTCTCTCTCTCTCTCTCACTCTCTCTCTCTCTCTCTCTCTCTCTCTCTCTTTCTTCTCTAAGCTCTCTCTCAGATTATTTCAATAGTACAAAGATCTCTCAACAGATAATATGAGAGATTAAATAGAGAGCCTCCAAAAGAAGCTCTAATTTTTAATTTTTCATCAAAGATTATCTAGTATGATTTTGAGATCATCCTATTCGATTAGTACAAAATAACCCTTTCAGCCAGTACGATCTGCATTACCCTGTACGATTAGTTTAATTATTTGTACAGATCATCAGATACAATTATATGATTGTCCGGGATGATTAGTTTAAGATATTGTATTAATCATCCAGTTTGACATTGGATGATGGGTAGCAATTTATATATTATCACATATATTCCTCGGGACAAACAATATGTTCTTCTATATAATTAGAATAAAATTAAGATTTTTTTCATGGACGATGGGGGATCATCTCATAGAATATCAAAGATTGTTCAATATGATCAGTATAATTCATCCGATATAATTTGATTTAGTAATCTAACCATAATTAGTCCTTTAATTAACAAATCAATTTAAGCATAAATGTTATAAATTATCCAGTATGATGTATATTATATTGTTCAATTAGAACAAAATTTAAAGACAAAAATATTGCCTAAATTGTGATTGGCGGTTATTTTTTATGTATATAATAGATCATTCTGTATGATATAAATCATCTAGTACAATTAGTTAACAGATTTTGTAGTTCTCATATAGACAAATCCATTGGACCTAAGCATTCCTTATTTAGAAAAGTATTGGAGGAGTTATGATTTTTTAAAATTATAAAGGATTTACTGAATTATTTATATTAGATTTAGAATTTACATAGTCAGCCATGTTGACTATGTTGTTATTTAACCATTGTCCATTTCTTGTTGGTTACTTAATTAGTAGTAAGTCCCTTAGAACAATGAGAATGATTCATAGAGGTGTTATCTAAGTTAAGATGTCTATGAATCATTGGCCAAGCTATCACTTGAGATGGACACTAGTGGGTCTGTGAAGCCAGGGAAAAGAACGTAGAATGTTTAGGAAGGTTTTGAAAGAAAATTAGAACCTTTATAGTATTTATTTCTTGTAAGTAGCAGATGTTGCTTCAAACTTTAGCCAGTATAAGTGGTAACTAGCTATGAAAATTTATTGGAGACTATCTAGAATGATTTAGGTAGCTATTCCAAGTACTTTGAGAGAACATGGTCCATTAACCAAGAGGTAATAACTAAAATATTGAGGTAAAGATGTGTTTCTTGGTTTTCCCACTATATCATTCCACCACTTGGCATGAACATTCAAGTCCAGGTGTTTAGTGTAATGTAAGGGTTGTTTCTCCATAGTGTACTATATTATTCAATATAGGGATTACATATTTAATGCTTTAAGGTCAGCCTAATTAGCTAACCCTAGTTAACCCAAGGGATGTGCTAGCTGGATTTGATGCACAGGGTCTAGGGGCATCTAAATCATGAATTTTTGGAATTTAATTTTATAAAGATTAAGATTTTGTTGAACATGAGCCATATTTAGCCACTTGAGTCAAGCCATGGGGCTAGCTTAATTTGACACAAAGTTTAAATTGTGTAGGCTCAGTAATTAGACATCCAATGGATAAAGTATAGGGGTTTAAGTGTGTTACATTAGGTTAGATCATTAGAATTTTATTTTGGAAACTTTACGGTTGATTGGGTTAATTTGAGTCGACTTTGTCTACTAATCTTGACCATACCATGGGGTTGGGTCTAATCCACTCTAAATATGATTTGAAACTTATTGGAAATGGTTTTGGGTCATGGCTATGTAAAGCTATGAAGGGGTTTATTAAAAGTTCCTTTAAGTCATTTTTGGGTTTAATGGAGTATTTTTCTACCATGGTTCAAATTTGTTTAGACATGTATCATTTAGGGTTTTGAAAATTTAGTGGCTTTAGTATGGTTTAAGGAGGCTTACATTTGTGATTTTAGGTTTAAGGTTCAATTTAAGCTAAAATGGTCAAAGTGACCAATGGTGTTCAACTTTGCCAATTTAAGGGTCAATGGGATTTATGCATGATCATGAATAATGTTTAATGCATAAGGATAAAACCTAGGTCTTCATTTGAGTTTTCCAATGTGATTCATTCATATGAAGGATTTAGGTTTCTAAGTGATCTCATGGGTCAAACTTTGTGAACCATGGTCAACCATGGACCCAATTAATTCAAATCAATGTCATAATAATTATGAACATGTTCGATTAGATTCAACATGCTCCTAAAAGAATTTGCACCAAGATGATTACTTAGTAGCATTGGTGATAAATATTTGAAGGTTTTCAATGCTTGTAATATGCTTTGGATATTAGGGTTTAGAAGGAAGTGGATGCCTCTAAATTTAATCTTAGATTTTCACCAAGCAATTATCACAAAAATTAAGTGTGAAAGGTAAACTGCTGAAAATAAAAAATGCAACAAAAGTTTTATAGTGGTTCGGTCAACCTTAACCTATGTCCACTCCCCAGAGTCCTCTGCTTTTGGAATTATACTAAAAAAAAGAGAATCTCCTTTTGCTACCACACTAAGGCAAAGAATCCTTTATAGACCCACTTTCACTAAGCCTGATGCAGTGGAGTGCCAGAAGCTATGTCGCCTCCCTTGGTGATGGCAGCAAACCTTAAATCATTTTTCTCCCTCATGGAGAAGGTAGATAACCCCAAATTCTTTTCCCCCTCCTAAAGATGGCTGAGATTCAGAATCCTTTCATATATAAAGAACCTCCAATCTAGTTTATCCTCTTAGAGAAGGCATAGTGCCTCAAGGACTTTACTTACAAGCCTCACTCCAAAGAGATGTTTTAAGAACATACCAAGGACATAAGATGAGAAAGGGTGTAGCTAGCCTAGAGAAACCGTATGATCCCTTACACTCCTTATCCATCATGCTCAACCTCACCTTCTCCTTCATCTCAAACCTTGAATTTCTTTTAAAAGCTTCTCTCTTAGTGTACCTTCAGCAGTCACACAATCCTCTCTTGTTTTAAAGAGAATCTCAAAACATTGATTAGGAATTGAGCTTGAAGAAACCCTTAAAATTTAAGATGGTCTTCACTGATAATACAATATGATTTAAATTTGTACAATACAATTAGTTTAAAATCTAGACCCATCAAGAATGATGTAAATAGTTGTTTCAATAAATTGTTTAACTTTGCAGACACATCATATAGTACAATCGAAAGATCATCCAATATGATTTGTTAGCTTTCTCTTTATTTATATAGGATGATTCTTGGGATGATTAGAAATCATCTCTGTCAATCATAGCATACTATTATAATTATATAGTATTGTGAGTTAATTTTAAGTAGGTCGTCTAGTTTGATATAAATATCTTACACTAAGATTAGTTCAAAATTCATGGTTTCATTTGGTAAAATCTTTGCGTTGACTAATTTTTTTGTACGGTATGATCAAGATCATACAGTATAATTGACTATCATTAATTAAACCATGATTAGATTGACTAATTATAGGGGGTTAATTTAAGTAAGATTTCTATTTTTTGTACTTTACAATTCAGATCGTATAATATAATTAGTTTAAAAATCAAATTTTGAATATATTAATTTGTCTAGCAGCTAGGGTGTTTAGGTCATAATGAATCATATTATTTAATCCATATAATACAATACAATTCCAAGTCGTATAATACAATTATTAAAAAAAATTTAACTTTAAAATTTTACTCACTCGCCATGTGTATGTGTGTATGATCACCCAATTATATACAGTCTTAGGCCGGACTTATGAAATAGAAAATAAAAGTACACACTTTGTTTACTTTGCATTCCTATTATATTTATAGTAGCCTTGAGTAGTGTATGTTTTACCTGCATTGTTAGTATTCACAAACAAAAGAAATATCTAGTTAAATCTTTTTTATTTAGGGTTGTAAGAAGGTAGTGAGAGAAGCTCCAGGTTTTTGAGAGAGAAATATTCAAATTTTAGTTCATCTAGTTTTGGCAGCATTTTTTGTTATGCCTGAAGGTCGTCCGACTAACTCTATCAGCAACATAAAGGCTACGGTGATTCCTAATTCTAATTTGAATTAACTTTTAGATCCAATGAATGATCCTTTGATCATTAAGGAACCTTCTTTCATTCCTCCTAAACCTTCATCCCCTATGATTGGTAAAGGAAAAAAAAAATTAAGTATTTGGAGATCAAGACACCTTGTCAAAAAGGCCTAAAGAGGTTGAATGACCTTGATGCATCTCCATCATCTAGAATGATGCTTTTCAATAATAGGTTTGGTAATAATTTTTCAAAAACAATTCTGGCTCTTGAGGGAGCTCCTTCTATCCGAATTAATTTGGACTATACTTAATTTATTTGTGTTATTCCTCAAGATAGTTCTTTGGGTGGAGATATTCAAAGAGATATGGAAAAGAATGTTTGTGGTATGGATGGTAAAGGAGTGGAAAATCCATGGAACAGATGTCAATATATTAAAATCCATCTAGATAAAAGTGAATCTTTTTTTTTTTATGGAGGACAGCGTTGCAGCAAAGCTACATGAGCTGAATGTTAAAATAAATTTAGATAGGCTTCAATACTCTACTGTACTGAAAGCTTTTGGAAATAACATCCCAGCTCATATGATTGCAGATGAGCTACGACTACAGTGACTGCATTTTGGTAAATTCCATTTCAGTTCTCTTGGATTGGGTTGGGTATTATGCTCTTTTTTTCTATCGAGGCCATGGAGAATGTCCTTTAGGGTGGACATTGGTTTTTTAATGGTCATATAATTGGGATGGAGAAATTGAATGATATTTTTTTTCCTAAATCATTGGTGGGATTATCATTCCCTATTTGGGTAAGGATGCCTAATATTCCTCTCTATTGTTGGGATGAGGTTAATGTAGCTAGAATTGTGTCTTTTATTGAAACTCCTTTTTTGATATATGGTAACATGTTCTAATGGAGTAGAGGGCATTTTGCTAGAGTTTACATCTGGGTTGAATTGGCCAAACATCTTCCTTTGGGTGTGTGGGTGGAAGGTTTGAATACTTGGTTCTTTCATAATGTAGAGTATGAGAAGATCTATTCTTTGTGGTTCAAATGTGGGAAGATAGGTCAGTTGTTTAACTTAAGTGAAAAGGAGGCTTTGGGGTGCAATGTTGAAGGCTCTACGAAGGAAATTATCAATGAGAATTATACTAATGTTTCTTTGTCAACAGATCCAAAAAATGGACTATCTTATGGACTGTAGGTCCATGTTAATAGTTGAAGGAAGAAGAAGAATTCTTCAAATAATCAAAATAAGGTTTTTTTTCCTAAATTGGCTCCTATTTAGGCTAAAGAATTGGTGAAATCTGATTTGTTCAATGTTTGAAAAGCAAATTCTGTTGGGTTGGATTCTGGTATTCATTCAAATGCTGGTGTAAACCAAACTTATGTTAATCATGTTATTATAAAGATTATTGATGAGATTAAGGAGCTTGGTTTTGATTGTGGGCCTTCAACCAATAAAGGTATGGATTCATCAGTTGATATGCATTTGTCTGCTGTTGTTTAGCTTATTTCAACTTATAATAATATGTTCAAAGTTTTGGATGCTCTCTCTAGGGATGAGGAGGGTGTAGTTAAATTGTTACTGATTAATTCGAAGGAGAATGATGTTGAGAAGGGTAAGGTGGTAAAATCTAATGTTATTAGTGGAACTATTGAAAAGTCTATTTCTATTCTAGCTGAAGTGGATAATAATATTTATAACGTGGCTAATGTTGGTGTTTTTATGGACAATGGTGGATCTGGGAGTTTCAAACCTAAACTGCAAAAAGAATTAAGGCTTCTTGGTCTTTTCAATACTTCCTATAGACATAAAAAATTAAAGGTTTTGAATCAGAAAAGGAATGGGGGTCCTTCTCCCTATGTGAGGAAATGAGTTCCTTAGCCTTTTGGAACTATAAAGGGGCTAATAAAAGGAAAGCCTCTCTCTATTTGAAGAAAATTTTTAAGGATTTGGATGTGTTCTTTGTTGGAGTGGTGGAGACAAAGATTTCTTCTATTGCTAAAGGGGATTTTAATAATTAATGTGTAAAGATCACGGATTCTTTCTTTATCCATCTGATGGGATATCTAGAGGGATTATGGTATTGTGGAGGGTTGATTTGGCCACATTCTCCTTATTTGGAAGCTTCTTTTTAGTGTGTTGTTGAAGAGTTGATGGTTGTTAATAAAGGAACTTGGATAATTTCTACTATTTATAGTAGTAGAGATGTGTATAGCAGGTGGATGTTGTGGGATTGTTTGGGGCTACATTCTAGCTTGAGCATTCCTTTAGTGGTGGGAGGAGATTTCAATTGCATCTTATCTCATGAGGAAAAAAGTGGAAGGAAGAAGTTTAAGTTTTCTCTTGGTCCACAAGAGATGAACTCTTTTATGAATAACTTTGATTTTCACAGAGTAGGGATAATTGGTCCTAAGTTTACTTGGTGCAACAATAAAAATGGAAGTGCTCGCATTTGGGAAAGGAATGATAGATGTTTACTAAATTCTAATGGAATGGAGTTTATTCAACAAGCAGCTACTAGACACTTAGCGAGAGTAGCCTCTGACCACTACCCCATTATTTTAAAATTTTTTGATAAGGATATTCATAGAAAAAAAAATTATGATGTTTGAAGATGTCTACTGTCTTATCCAGCTTCAGTGGTTATTGTGCATAAATCATGGATTAGAATTTCTGGTGGTGAGGTAATGGAACTTCTAAACAAGAAATTTCATAGAGTGTTGAGAGTTTTATTCTTTTGGAGTAGAGCTAAGATTCAAAATTTGTTGGAATTAAAGGAAAAAATGAAAAAGGATGTTATTGAATTGCAGTAGCAGGAGGTGGATGGTCATGGTTTATCTGATGCTAATCTTCTCTTACTTAGATCCAAGGTTGGGGAATTAAATGCAACACTTAATAGTCTGAATACTTGGTGGAGCCAAAGGGTGAAGGTGAGGTGGTTGGAGGAAGGTGATATCAATTCACTTAAATGTTTTTGTCAATGGTAGGAGGAATGACAACTTTATTAAAGAATTAAAGAATGTGGATGGTAATTATCGATATCATGCTTAAGTTCTTTAGTAACAAATAGATGAATAGGAGTTGTGATCTTAGGGGTTGGCATATGCCTCTCCATTCCTTAAGTCATGAAGAATATAACATTTTGAATGCTGATTTCACTTTTGAAAAGATGGAAAGTGTGGTTAAAGGGTAAAACAAGAACATCTCTCTAGGCTTGGATGGTATTCCATATTCTTTCATTAAAGCTTATTATAATGTTATTAACAAAGATGTTTGGCTTTCTATTAGTCAATTATGTTTTAGTTGGTAGGATGTGTTTTAAGTGGAAGGATACTATTGTGGTTCTTATTCCCAAAATTGATAATTCGGTAGATCTCTCTCATTTCCATCCAATTAGTTTGTGCTTATCTATCTATAAAATTGTTGCAAAAATTTTATTAAATAGATTGCTTAAAGTATTCTAGAATCTAATTTCTGAAGCCCAAGCGGCATTCATCAAAGGTAGGAGTTTATCGGACCACATTCTTCTTCTGTAAGAAATATTCAATAAATTTAGATTTTGAAAATCTAAAAAAGGTTTGGTTGCGATCAAGATTGACATGGAGCAAGATTATGATAGTACGGATTAGCCAACTTTGAGGTAAATATTGGATTATTTTTTATTCCCAAATTATTTTTCTAATCTTTTGTTGGATTTTGTTGTTGAAACTAAGTTCTCTATTCTTATTAATGGAAAAAATTTGAAGTGGATTGAAGCTAGAAGTGGAATTAGACAAGGGTGTTTATTATCTCGATATTTATTTATCATGTGTTCTTATCTCTTTTCTAATGGTTTTATTCAAAATGGTAATAATTTGGCTATCAAAGTAGCTGCTGCGGCTCCAAAGGCTTCACATTTGAAAGTTCTTTAGCAATGTTAAGCCCATATGAACTAGCTTGAGGCTAACTAAGAGGTGAGGTGAATTGGTAATTTTAAAAAATTCTTAATCAAAAATCAAAATGTTTTGAAATATTTTAAAATATCAAAGCATACAATCACCCACATACAATAAAGTGCAAAAATTAAAAATGCAAAAATATAATAAGAAAGATCACACAAGATTTTACAGTGGTTTGGTCAACTTGACCTGCATCCACCCCCCGGAGTATCCCCTCCGGGTATTTCACTAAACTCAGCCACTCTCCTTTTACTCCCACAGCAAGGTGGAGAATATTATATAAAACTCCTTTCCATCGACTCTAGTGAGATAGAGAACCAAACCTCCTTTTGCTTCCTTCTAAAGTAGCCAGAGAACCTCAACTTGTTTTTTATTCTTCCTTAAGCAGGTAGAGAACCTCAATTTATCATTGAAGTAGACCTCTCTAGAACCTCCAAGGAACCATAGAAGATGACTGGAGAAGAGGACTCAAATCCTTGTTTGGAGCAACCTTTGTGAACCCCTAAAAACTCCCCCTAATAAGAACCTCTCTCTCTCCCAAGCTCTCCATCTCCTCCTCTTCGCTCTCTCAGATGAGGCAACAACAAAAGATAAAATAGTGAGTAAATAAGAGATCCTATATAGAAGGGATTCAAATTTTCCCTAAATTGCAATAGACAGATAAAAATCATTCAGGATGATCGATAGATCATCCTATACGATCTGTACAAATTCAACTCATTCAGTCAGGATGATCTGGGGGAGGCTGGACGGTTAGAAGATTTGCTTGTTTTGAACATTGAGGATGATGGGTACAACATCCTATATGATTAGTTTAAAACTTTAAATATCATCCAAACCATCGCTCTATTCAGCCAGACTTTACATGTTGGAAGATGAAAAAATAGCTTATCATCAAGGCTTATTCTTGGATCATCCTGTATAATCAGTTTAAGGATTATTCTTGGATCATCCTGTATAATTACTTCAAATAAATAAATATTGTCCAACATATCATTCTATTTGTCTATGATGACTAAGAAAGAAACTAAGGTTTTTTAACTGAGCATCTAGGATAATCTTGCATTCCTCTAGGATTATATGATCGACTAATCAAACCTTAAATAGTTTTTTTAATCATCAGACTAATTTAGTCATAATTGTAATGTAATATTTATGATGATGTCTTGTAAGATGTCTAAAAATAATAACATGCCAAAAAGACATAGCGACTGATTCTTTTTTATTTGAGAGCATATCATCCAGGATGATGCTAATATTGTTTCAAACAATTTGCTTAATTTCGTTGCCTTAACTATGATGCCCTAATTAGGGTTTTTATTTTTAACTGATCATCTAGGTTAATTTTGGATCATCTTGGACAAGATGATCAAAACAAAAAACTTTAAAATAGATAGAATTTTTCTCCCTGAGTGTGTGTGTGCAAGGTTACTTAGCACCAGGATCTGCTTTATTACATTTGACACTAGAAAAGATAAAAACAGTTGAAGTACACTTATAGATTGAATCAATCCTAATATACTCAATTTTGAGCTGGCTTGATTTATAATTAACCTTGTGGACTTGAAATGTTAGTAGGCAGGGCAATAATAGGAAAACATAAATGCCAGAAATGTTTGTTATCATCAAAATTACAATCCTTGAATCCAGATTTGCAACAATCTCCCTCTTTTTTATGATGAAAAATATTTGGTAAGAAATTCAACTTAAGTAGATAAATGAAACCTAAAGTAAATGTGAACAATATGAACTAAGCAAGTCAACTTTTACTAAAATCAAGCATGTGGTACAAACACTAACCAACAGTAGTAAGAAGAAACAATGATATAATGAAATAATATGAACATACTAACACTACCACCACTCTCTCTTTTGACATCAAGAAAAGGAAGAGGAAATGAAGAAAAGAATAAATAATAGAAAATACAAAATAGAAACTAACAACATAAAAAAAATATCACTAAAAAATAGTCTATAAATATGAAGGGCCCTGATAATCAGAAGGAGGTGGTGGTGGTGGCTGAAAGAAATTTTGGATGGAAGCAAATTGCTCCCCAAATCATGCTGTATTCTGGTAGCACTGTTGCTGCTGGTGTGCTATGTATGCATCAAATCTAGTAACATCTGCTGCATGTTGCTGCTCCTATCTAGCAACGTAAGAGTCAAACTTAGCCTCCCATTGGTCAAACTGCTCCACCAGTTGATCCAGCTGTGAGTGCTGGTGGATCAAAATAGGTGCAGAAATAGGTGCAGGAGGAGCTCCCTCCTCAGCTCCCTAGGCCTCCTCATGTTTCAGATGGAGATGAGTACTGTGAAGAACATGGAAGGAGGTGTTGGTGTAGAAGACAGTCTGAAAACTAGGTGTGACAGTATATTGAATATTCTATTTGGTTTCAAGAACATAAGCTATGATGTGTCCTAAGGAAATATTAGGCTTTCTTCTATTCCCAAGATCCCTAATACTAGTTAGATGCTCAATGTATCAAAAAATAAGATCAGCAGCATTGAATTCCTTATGGGCCATTATATAAAAGGTAGTGATTGAAGGTTGATGAGTGATGTGGAAATGATCACCACCCTTAGGGATTATTGAGGTGCGAAGAACTTATTGGATTTTCCTAGCATCTTTGACTAAGATTCTAAATTCCCCATCATAATATGAGATGTGTGGGTTACTCAGTAGGTGGTTGGTAGCAGCCAAGTCGTAATCAAGATATTAAGACAAGATGTAAATCTTGTCTCTAATAGTGGATAGTTAGAGAAGTTCATTATAATCCTGATAGATAATTTCTATGGGTCATCTATTAACGTATTACTGAAAGGTAGCATAGGAGGAGTTGATCCTAAGGCTCACAAATAATTCATATATTTATTCAGAGTTGAAAGGGAAAGCGAGTGTTAAAATGAAGGTGAGGGAGGTGTGAGTGAATAAATTTAGGACTAGATAAGTGAGTGCGCGAGGGTTGATGGTTGTTGAGAGCTTGATACCAATGGTCTTGTAGTGAAGATAGGCAGCTTGGTCAGCCGCCTTAGTGAAATGAGGGTTGACAAAGGCCCTCAAGGAACTGTTGGTCGCCGTTCTAGAGCATTTTCCACTAGCTATGGATAGGAATTTATAGCTTGAGGAAGAAGGAAAGAAGAGGAGAAAGTTTGAGGGTAAGAAATATGTTTGAGGCTTGTTGTTTATAAAGAATAAACCATATCATCTAGGATGAGCGTAGGATCGTCTAGGATGATTAAGCAAATTTATGAAGTACGAGATGAATGGTCAAAAGATGATCCTAAAGTATAGGATGATCATATATTATCTAGGATGATTAGACTAAAGCGATCATCCTGAGGAGTCATGTCGGATGATCGTTGAAAAAGTGGATCGTCTATGAAGACTAGGTGGATCTTTCAGGATAATCAATAGTAATGGATCATACAGGACAAATTTAAAATGTGTAACCATTTTGCCATGTGGATCATCTAGGACGAATAGGTTGATAATCCAGGATGATCACAAATAAATATAAAAGAAATTGAACAGATCATTCTGGATGATATGGATCATCCAAGATGATCTCAAATGATTGAGTCATTAGTTGTTTGATGGATGATGGAGGTTAGTGTGATGATATCATCTAGGATGATAGGAATATTGTCCCAAATGATGTGATAAAAAATTAAAGATTTTCTGGATGGATGGAGGTGATCAGAGAAGGCCCTACAAACAAGTAAAAAATAAAAAATTAAAGCAACGAAAAAGCAATAAAACATGATAAAAAGAATGAGAAAACAATTTTTTTTAGATCAAATAAAGAATATAATAAATTTTCCATATGATTGAATTAAAAACTTGTAAGAAGATGAGTTAACATTGTTGAAATCCAAAATATGATAGAACAACTGATCAAGTTAACCTCAGCTCCGACTTCTGACAGATCAAACCATCTTTTGAAAACAAAGATCTAACTCAAAAAAGTAATTAGATAAGAAAAAGCGATTCATTCAAATCTTCATTCCAGAAATATATCTAATAAAATAATATACTAAAGTAATTAGTCACAATCATGAATTTTGAAATCAAGTCTTTGAAAATATCAAGTGACATATGAATTCTTTTAAGATTTAAAGATTTAAATGATAAGGAAGCTTTCTTTCATATGGGCTTGTTTTGTGTCTCTTATTAATTGATTGTTGCACTTTGTACATCTTTTGATTTTTAATACACATTGTGTATCTTTCAAACTTTTTGACAACTGTTGCGCATCTTTGCAGTTTTTCTTCTTTTTGGGCTCATTTTATGCCTCTTGTCATTTTTGCAAGCTACCACCCTTTCAAAACTTTTAAATATTTTTAATTGTGAGAATATCTTCCAGATATTAGAGAAGAAAAACTCACTCTCTAATATAAGGAAGAGTAAATCACAAAGAAAAATCAAATTCATATGATAAATTCAACGATAAGATTTACAAAAAATTTGAAAGTGATTTAAAGACTTTGAACATTACTTATATAAAAGAGATTATTGTAACAAGATAGAAAAGATCTCAATCACAAAGTCTAGTTATTCATTTCAAATAGACTTTTGTTTAGAAGAGAAAATTACAACGCTAAAAGATGTTAGAGGAATGGAAATAATCAATTATGTTTCTCCCTTTAACTAATTTAGGGATATCAAACATTAACTATAAATTAAAAAAAAGGTATAAAATATCATTTCAGTAGTGACAAAAAGAAAATTGAAAGAGAAATAGGAACATAAAAAATGAAAAGATAGAAAATAATAGTAAATAAAAAATAACACTTAAAACTAAAAATAAAAGAAAAGATAAAATAAAAGAATATAAAACAACAACAAATAACAAATTTGAAAATATAAAATTCAAAAATCAGAAAACATCAAGTTCATGCATTTATGTCAATCACACGCAATCTGGTCCGCAAGATATTGCATGTGGCAAAGGCCAATGCTTTAGTAAAGATGTCAGCCAATTGATTCTCAGTTGCCATAGTGTAATATAATGTATCCTTTGGTAACATGGTCCCTAATAAAGTGATGCCTTATGTTAATATGTTTCGTCCTTGAATATTTAATAGGATTTATAGAGATGCAGATGGCACTACTGTTTTCACATAAGATTGAAATTATGCCTACAGGTAATCTTAAATCCAGAATTTGTTGCTTCAATCAAAAAACTTTGGCCACACAACTTCCTAAGGAAATATACTCAACTTCAACAGTGGAAAGTGCAATATAGTTTTATTTTATACTAGAGTAGGAGACTAAAGATTATCCTATAAATTGGCAAGTTCTAGAAGTGCTCTTTCTATCCACCCTACACCCTCCAAAATTAAAATCATAATATCCAGCAATCTCAAAAGAAGAGTTATGTCTAGGATACCATATTCTTAAGTTTTGGGTCCCTAAAAGATATCTAAGATTTCTCTTAACTGTAATGAGGTGGGATTCTTTAGGATCAACTTAAAATCTAACACAAAGATAGATACTAAACACTATATCAAGTTGGCTAGCAGTTAAGTAAAGTTATGATCCAATCATTCCTTTGTACTTCTTTTGATCAACAAATTTTTCATTTGAGTCCTTATCCAATTGAACACTAGAGGTCATGGGAGTATTTATTATCTTGGCTTTATCCATTTCATATTTCTTCAAGAAGTCCTTAATGTACTTTGATTGATTTAGAAAGGTTCCATCATCCAATTGTCTTATGTTAGACCCCAAAAAGTAGGATAATTCTGCTATCATACCCATCTTAAATTCCTTACTCATTATTTAAAAAAAATCATCACATAGCTTTTTATCAGAAGATCCAAAATGTATATCATCAATATAGGTCTGAATAATGATTAAATCATCTCCTACTTTCCTCAGAAATAGGGTGGTGTCTACGCTTCCCTTAACAAACTCCCTCTCTAGTAGGAATGTGTTAAGCCTCTCAGACCAAGCTCTGGGTGGCTATTTTAATCCATATAAGGCCTTTTTTAATTTGTAAACATGATTTGGAAATTAAAAACTCTCGAAACCTGGGGGCTGCTCTACAAACACATCGTCTTTTATTACCCCATTCAAGAAGGCACTCTTGACATCCATTTGGAAAATCTTAAATCCCTTATAACATGCAAACGTTAGTAGTACTCTTATGGCTTCCAATCTAGCAACAGGGGCAAAGGTCTCCTAAAAATCAATCCCTTTTATTTTGTTGTTCCCCTTAGCCACCAATCTTTCCTTATTGCTAACCACCACATCAAAATTATTCATTTTATTCTTAAAGACCATTTGGTTCCTACCATGCACTAATTTTTAGGTCTTTATACTAACTTCCAAACATCGTTCCTCAAAAGTTAGTTAAGTTCTTCTTATATAGCTAAGATCCATAATTCATCAGTACAAAGGGCTTGATTCACCCTATTTAACACATAATAAGCTATGTTTACTAATTCAGCCCAAAAGTATTTTGGAAGTGAATACTCAGCAAGCATTGCTCTTGTAGCTTCTTCTAAGATCCTATTCTTTCTTTCAACTATCTCATTCTATTAAGGGGTCCTAAAAGCTGAGAAGTTGTGACTAATTGCTTGATCCTCACAAAAATATCTTAATATTTCATTTTCAAACTCTCCTCTATGATCACTATGGATGGTCAAGTTCTCATAACCTAGCTTTTTTTAAATCCAAGTGGAGAAGGACCTAAATTCATTAAAAAATTCATTATTATGTGATAGAAATCTAATCCATATGAACCTCGAGTAGTCATCGATAATCACAAATCTATAGACTTTTCCCCCTAAGTTAGCAGTGCTAATGGGTCCAAACAAATACATGTGAAGGACTTCTAAAGGTCTAGAGGTGCTAATGTCCTTAATGGAATGCAAATAGGACTGAAATTACTTCCCTAGTTGACAGGCATCACACACGTGTTCCTTAATGAACTTAATCATGGGGACAGTTTTAATTAGGTCCTTTTGGGTTACTCTCCTAAGGGTTTTCATGGTGGCATGACACAATCTCCTATTCCACAACCAAGACACATCTGTAGTAGTTTTTAAACAAAATGAATCATAACATTCAATGTTATTTAAATCTATCATGTAAACACTGTTAATCCTTTTTCTCGGTAAAATAGTGTTGTTGTTCAAACTAATGATGCATGTACCTGACAAAATTTTTATGATAAAGCCCTTATCACAAAGCTGGATGATGCTGAACAAATTATGTTTCAAGCCTTCAACAAGTAAAACATTTTTAATCTAAAGGTTCTTTAAGTTTCTTATTATATATGCACCCACCATTTTCCTGGTGGTGTTGTCTCCAAGAGTGACCTTACCTCTAGCCCTAGCCTCCAATAAAATGAATTTATTAGCATCTCCATTCATTTCTCATGAGCATCCACTGTTTAAGTACCATATGCTCTCATGAGATCTTTGCTGAGAGCAGACCTACAAAATCATCAAACTTCAAATTTAGGAACCCAAATATGTTTGGATTCCTTCTTAATGAAAGAAGAATATAATACATATGTGTTATACTGTGAATCATACAATTTGGGTCTGTATACCCAATGGGTACTATAGTGAATAATGCAAGTGTGTGAGATGTGTCCTAGCATGCCATATGTAAAATGTCTAACACCAAGAAAAGGGTTGACTAATCTATTCAGGTGGTGATGCCTCTTCTTAAAGTTGTGTGAAACATGTTACGCTAAGGCTTTGCATATTTGGGTAAATGGGGATGAAGGTTTATCATTTTCAAATGCTATGAGTTTTTCTTTCAATGTATTATTTTCATATTCATAAGCTGCCACTTCCACTTTTAGCCGATGTTCATTATTATCTATTTCGCATAAAAGTTCATCTAATTTCTTAAACCATTTTTCCAACTTAATATGTGATGTCTTCAAGGAATCATGTGCATCAGATAATTTAATATGCTTCTTATTTAATGCATCAAACACATCAAGTAATAACATGAGATTATTATCAAGTGTAGAGTGATCTTTAAGCACACTTCATGTTCTTTTTATAAATTTATGAATTTCAAGTTTTGGCTAGTATGCAATTTCATATGTTTCCTATATGATGCATGAATTTTATCAGAAACTTCAAGTAATTGATCATAGGTTAGTTCACATACCTCTTCTTGGTCAGACTGACCAAGATGATCATCCGCATTCAAACACTAGTTTGTTGTCTCCTCTACAGCTTAAGTCTTAGAGGAGACAGATACAGAATCCGCCCAGAATGACTTTTGAAACCACTTCTTACCCTTCATAAACTTGGGTTTCTCCTCACCCTTCTCCTTGCTTGGGTGAGCTTTAAGTGTAGGATAATCTTCTTTTACATATCCTGGCTTCCTGCATTCAAACAAAACCAAATTAGAAGATCTTTTAAAATTTTTGCTACCCTTATCTTTATTTAATTTTTTATGGTTCTTTTATTTCTTCCTTAGAAAACTTTTGAATTACCTAGTGATTAAGGCAACATCATTACTTTCAGACCTGGATGAATCAGTATCCATTTTGTTAGCCTTCAGTGCCACAATTTTCTCCTTCTTTTTTCACCTGCATCAAGTTATCTTTGGTTCACTCCCTGCTCATAAGCAATGAGTGAACCAAATAAGTTATCAATAGAATAAGTATGCAAATCCTTGGATTTAGTTATTATAGTAATATTAACATCAAAGAAAGAAGATAAGCATCTCAAAATTTTGTTAACTTTTTGATATTTAGTTAGCTCTCTTCCTAAGGCATGTAGTGAGATAACAAATTGAGTAAACCTAGTATACATGTCAGATATTAATTCAGTAGGTTTCATGCAAAAAAGGTCGTAGTTATGCAGTAAGATATTCAACCTAGATTATTTAACTTTGTGTATGCCTTCGTAAGTGATACATAATCTATCCCATATTTCCTTACTAGTAGCACAAGTTGAGACACACATGTAATATTCCGATTTGAAATTATAGAAAAAAATAGTTTAAGCAATTTACATTATGTTGTGCTAAATCCCTAGCATCAAAAGTCCAATTAGAAAATGGAAGATAAATTTTTTATGCCATTGATTTCACATGATGGTGGTGACTAACCTTCTTTAACAAGCATCCACATGTGATAGTTAATTAATTATAAGAACATGGACATATGAGCTTTCCAAATAATCATAAGGAATATTATCAAACAGATGTGGTCTAGTAATCTAATAACCTTCCACAGTGTTTCTATTACCAAAGTTAGCCATGGATTGAAATTCAAATGTTTTTTAAAACTAGATTTTATGAACCTACCTCTAATCCCACTTAAAAGTTCATTAGGGAAGTTAAGCCCTTATGAACTAGCCCAAAGCTAATAAAGGAGGGGGGGGGGGGGGCTGAATTATTAGTTTTAAAAAAATTGTTAAATAAAAATCATAATCTTTTAAATATTTTAAAACATCAAAGCTTATAATAACTAATATACAATAAAAATATGGAAATTAAAAATGCAAAAATGTAATAAGAAAGAGCACATAAGATTTTATACTGGTTTGGTCAACTTAACCTACGTCCACTCCCTGGAGCCTCTCCTCTGGGTATTACACTAAACTCAATGACTCTCCATTTGCTCCCACAATAAGCCAGAGAAGCTTATACAAAACTCAATTCCACTGACTCCGGTGAGGCAGAGAACCCAACTTCCTTTGACTTCCTCCTTAAGTAGGTAGAGATCCTCAACCTCCTTTGCTTCAACCTGAAGTAGGTAGAGAATCTCGATTAATTTATGAAGTAGACCTATCTAGAATCTATAAGGAATTAGGGATGATGACTGTAGAAGATGACTCGGATCCTTGTTTGGAACAACCTTTATGAACCCTTCACAAACTCCCCCTCATAATATCCTCTCTCTCTCTCTCCCAAACTCTCCCTCTCCTCCTCTTGGCTCACTCTGGTCAAGATAGTAGCAAAATATACAATCTTGAGTGAATATAGATCTTATATAGAAGGGCTTCAAATTTTTCCTAAATTACAACTGATCGACAAAGATTCTCAAAAAAGTTTGACAGATCATCCTGTACGATCATAACAAATTCAAATTATTCAACTATAATGATCTGGGGGAGGTTGGATGATTAAAAGATTTTCTTCTTCTGATTGTCCTGGATGATGGGTACATTTTCAAGTATAATTAGTTCAAAAGGTCAAATATCATCTAGAACATCGCTCCATTCGGCCACTTTATATGTTGGAAGATGGAAAAATAACTAATCATCCAGGTTGATTCTTGGATTGTCATACAACTAGTTCAAATAAATAAATATCATCTAGTAGATTATTCTATTCATCTAGGATAACTCAGGAAGAAACTATAATTTTTTAACTGATAATCCAAGTAGATCCTGCATTCATCCGAGATGAAATTGTTGAAACTCGTTCACTATGAATTAGGTTGTTAAACATAAGCTTATGTCCCAAGGCTATCCAAGAGGCGGTGAATTGGTATTTTAAAAATTTATCCCTCTTTTGAATATTTTGAACCGAAAGTAAATTTTAATGAATTTTTAGAAATAGTTTTTCAATCATAATTTTTAGAATAGAAAAAGCAGAAAATAAAAAGCAGTAAAGAATAAAAGACATAAGATTTATAGTGGTTCGATCAAAACCAGACCTACATCCGCTCCCGGACGAACACTCCGAGTATTGCAATAATATCAATAGTGTCTCTCCTTTTGCACCCATAGCAAGGCGGAGAAGACTTTATAACAAACTCTTTCCACGACTACCAGGTGCGACAGAGAACCGTCCTCCGTTTACACTATCCCCAGTGTTGGCAGAGAACCATCATCCTTTTACATTATCCCCAGTGTTGGCAGAGAACCGTTCATCCTTTCACACTCTCCTAGTGTTGGAAGAGAACCCTTCGGCTGTTCACTCTCCTAGTATAGGGCAGAGAACCGTTCGTCTGTTCACACTCTCCAAGTGTCGGCAGAGAATCAGATCTCCTCATAAGAAATCTAGAATGAAGAAAGAAAAGAGTGAAGTAATCACAATTCAAAAGGAAAGACTCTTACCTTTAAACTCCAAGTGAAGCCTTCACGCTCCAGTAGCAAGAATCCTTCTTCGAACACTCTCTCACACTCTCTCCTTTACTCTTCTTTTAGTAGGCAAGAAGATCAATGGGTAAAAAGATTTGGTGGCAGTCAAAATTGGATAATATATAGAAGAGGCAAGAAAAATCATCCAAAAACTTCAAATTTTCAAGTCAACAAGAAATGGATCGTCCCGTACGATTGTGGATCATCCTAGATGATTTTACTTAAGATGTTGGAAATGATCCTAATAAATATTGGTACGAACTGAGTTCATACACGATCATAGTCCCGTACGAACTAGGTTCGTATGGACGAACAGTTCTTTCATAGGTCAGTTCCCAAAAACTCCAGAACGACGTCGAAAAGTGAAGTGTTGATTCACTTCGTCCTGGGACGAACGTATCTTCATCCTGGACAATTTTTTGATAGAGGATTTCGTTTAGAGATGAATAGTGAATTTTTTTTCAATAATTAGTGTAAACTTAAAGTCCAGAGGATTTCGTCCAGGGATGAACTTGGACTTCATTTGGACGAACAAACCAAATTAGAAATCCAAAGGATTTCATCCAGAGATGAGTCATACATTTCATCTGGACGAACAGTGTAAGGTGAGAATCCATAGGAGTTCATCCAGGGATGAATATGGAATTTCATCCGGACGATCAGGACGTAGAAAAAATTTTCACTTCTTGTTCGATCCATTGCTCTACCGAGGGGATAACTGACTTGATCGTCCCGTATGAACTATGTTCGTCTCGTACGATCAATATAAATTTATTATTCCCCAAGTGTGTGTGTGCTTATCTACACAATTACAATCACTCCCTCTCAAACTCAATACAAAGCTAAGTACAAACTTTAATTTACAAACTATCTCATGCTGAATATGAATTGAAGTCTTTAATAGTCTGGAGTTTGATTTTCATAAAATGTTAGTACGCACAAGAGCAAAAACAAATTTTCCATAAAAGTGTTAGGAGATAACTACACATAAAATAATAATATTTAGAATCATCAACACTATACAAGTTGCAAGAATGTAAAACATGCAAATAGCAACTCTCTTAACAATCTCCCCCTTTTTTATGATGTAAAAATAATTATTATTTGTAGGATTTAAAATTCTAAGAATCTCTTAAACTCCCCCTGAATTGATGAACACATGAAAATAAAGAGGCATTGAAGCAAAAAAAAAAAATTGTTTTTCAAAAGTTTATACAAAATAAAATAATTAGACAAAACAAAACGATACGAACGGACGAATCACAATCTTTAGTTTTCAAAATTTTATACAAAATAAAACGATCACATAAAACAAAATGATACGAACGAACAAACAATTTCTTGTTGAGTCCAGTAATTAGGTTGTTAAGCCTAAGTAAATGTCCCAAGGCTACCAAGAGGGGGGGGTGAATTGGTAGTTTTAAAAATTTTAAACCCTCTTAATGTTAAAGTTGAACCGAAATAAAATTTTCTTTTAAGGTTAGTAGAAAAATGTTTTTCAACCACAGAGTTGTTAAAACTGAAATTTAAAGTGCGGAAACGTAAAAGCTGTAAAGTAAATGACACCAGATTTATAGTGGTTCGGTCTATAACCAGACCTACATCCACTCCTCAGAGGCGCCCTCTGAGTATTGCACTAATACCAATAGTGACTCTCCTTTTGCACCCACAGTAAGGCGGAGAAGCCCTTACAACACACTCTTTTCACCACTCCCCGGTGCGGCAGAGAACCGTCCGTCCTTTTACACAAAACCCAGTGTTGGCAGAGAACCGTCGTCCTTTCCTTTCACACCCTCCAAGTGTAGGCAGAGAACCTTCGTCCTTTCACACTTCTCTTTCACAGTAGTGTGGCAGAGAACCCTTCGGCTGTTCACACTCTCCAAGTGTCGGCAGAGAACCGGATCTTCTTGAATGATCTTCTCACAAGAATCTAGAAGGAAGAAAGAAAAAAGAGTGAAGAAATCCAATTTCACAAGTAGAGACTCTTACCTTAGCAATCCAAGTGAAGCCTTCTCGCTCCAGTGGTAGGAATCCTCCTTTGAATGCTCTCTTCCACTCTCTCCTTGGCTATTCTCTCAATAGGCACGAAGATCAAATGACAAAAAGATTGGGTGGCAGTCTAATTTGGACTATTTATATAAAAGACAAGTGAAACCGCCCAAAAACTGCAAATATTCAATTCTGTACGCAGTGGATCGTCCGGTACGATTCTGGATCGTCCTGGACGATTTTACTTAAACGATCTGAAACGACCCAATTTGTATATGTGTACGAACTGACTTCGTACAGCTGATCGTCCTGTACGAACTTGGTTCGTCCAGTACGAACGGTTATTGCAAGGTCGGTTCTAGAAACTGCTGAAAACTGTTCTAAGTCGGTTTATCGTTTGAACGAAAATGTGATCGTCTGGACGAAAATTTTCCAGAGAGCTGATCGTCCTGGACGAATATTTATTTCGTCTGGACGAACTTTTTCCAGTGAACCCATCGCCTGGGACGATGATTTTGTTTTCGTTCGGACGAAAAAAATTTCCAGAGAGCTGATCGTCCTGTACGATATTTATTTTCGTCTGTACGAAATTTTTCCAGTGAACCCATCGCCTCGTACGATGGTCAAAATTCGTCTGGACGAAAATTATCCAGAGAACCCATCGCCTGGGACGATGATAAATTTCGTCCTGGACGAATAGGACTTTAAAAAATTTTTTCAAAGCAAGTTCCTATTCGTTCCAAGTGTTCTATAGGAGATAACTGACAGATCGTCCAGTACGATAAATATCGTCCTGTACGATCAGTATAGAATTTCAAGATCTCTTATTTTTGTGTGTGTGTGTGTGTGAGATTTTATTCACTCAATTACAATCACTCCCTTTCAAAATTAATTAAAAAAAAAAATCATCAATTAAACAAAATATCTCATGTTGAATTTGAATTGAAGTTTTCGTAGTCTGGAGTCTGATTTTCCTGAAATGTTAGTACACACAAGAGCAAGTGCAAATCTTCTGAAATTGTTAGGAGATAACTATACATTTGAACAATAATGTTTGGAATCATCAAAACTACATAAGTTGCATAAATATAACTCATTCAAATAGCAACTATTCAAACAATCTCCCCCTTTTTGATGATGGCAAAACAATTATTATTAGTATGGTTTCAAGTTAAAACACATCTTTTATCTCCTAAACTCCCCCTGAATTTATGAGTACATTAAAATAAGGAGGCATTAAAGAACAATATTTAACGAACAAAATTTTTTTATTTTTTCAAAAATTTTAACACAAACTTGCAACACAAAAACTTGCAAACAAAACATACCACAAACACAAACATACACAAACTTGCAACACAAAAACTTGCAAACAAAACATACCACAAACACAAACATACACAAACTAATAATTTCTCCCCCTTTTTGACAGCAACAAAAAGTGAAGAAGAAATAGACAAGAAATGTAAGTAATTGTATGAAAATTCATTTGAATATTTAATCTAAATGGTGATTGATATAAGGTATGCAATTTTCAACAAAAAAAACATTAGGTCAATCATAGAAATTCAGGAGATTAAAAAACTGATATAACATTGTAAGTAAGAAGAATTTAGCAAAGACATGATTCAATTTAGACATTTCAATATAGAAAATCATTACAAGAGAGATGAAGAAAAAAAAAATTCTATATTTCAAAATTCAAAAGAATATAAATGAACATAAGATCAATTTGAATTAAGAGATTGAAAGAATTTGGAAAGAAGAGAATTACCACATGTGGCGCTTTGCGCATCTTTTTCAAACTTTTGAGCACATTTTTGTGCATCTATTGATATTGAGTTGTTTTTTTTGTGCCTCTTTTTCATATTTGCGAACCATTGCGCATTTCTTTTGATTTTTGTACTTTTTTGTACAATTTTCAAGAGTAATTTAGACCAATTCTTTCCAAAATCAATAATCTAAAATTTCAAATATTTCTAAGTACATAAATATTATTTGAACAAGGAAATACAAAATAAGTAAACATCTAAATTGCCAATAATAATTTTAACTTTGATGTAGTCTAAATGAATAGACATGAATTTAAAAATTCTAATTACAACAAGTTATAAACAACTTTTAAACTTAGAAAGACTAGATTTTCTAATGTAGATAATCTCAAATTACGATCTAATTTAAGCACGATGAAGATTAAATAATACTAATGAAATTCATAAAAATTAACCACATTTCAATAACAAATCAATACTGAAACAAGTGCGAAATGCATTGATTTATATGAAAGGATTACATTTCACAAAAATTAAACACAACATAAAGTACAAGACACAACATTAAACAAAAAACACTAACAAAAACATTAACAAAACAAGACATAAAAAAAATGAGAAACAAACACAACAACACAACAAAAATACAACACAAGAACAACAAAAACACATAAAATCATCTCTACTGTTCTGGAGGAGGAGGAGGAGGAATGCCACCGAAAAGGTTAAAGTAGGAGGCCATCAACATTACATTGGTATTGATATCATGTACTTCATTTCTAATAACACCAATGTCATGTTGTTGCTGCACAAGTTGAGCATCAAATTGATCAAATCTTTGATCAATATGAGTCTCTAATCGATCAAATCTCTCAATCAGATTCTGATAATCTGACTGAGGTGCAGAGGTATGCTCTCCTTCTTCTTCTTCTTCTTCTTCTTCTGAAGCACTGTCATGTGCTCTCCCTTTATCTTTTCCTTCCTTGAAGAGCAGTCTAAATGATGCATTGTTTATAGTAAACTGGCTCTTCATATTCCTCATCAGGATGCACTATATTGTATTTCTTCTCCAAAATGTAAGTAATCAAGTGCCCTAATGAAATGTTCTTCTTCTTCTTCTGATCAGCATGTCCTATTTCTGAAAGCCCATAGATATGATCTATGATGAGTTGGGCTTCATCAATAGGATGTCTTGACATGATTAAAAAGGTTAGACAAGAAAGGAGAGGAGTGATGTTAATCCTATCACCAGCTTTAGGAATAATTGAGGATCTAAGGATATGCTGGATGATTCGGGCATCTTGAGTCATACCTGAGACTCTAGCAACATGATTGTCAATTGCATTTCCTCTAATTATGTTATTGATTTGAAACCATTTGAAAGAGTTTTCTGACATTAGGGTGTGGGCTCTATATCCCTCAGTTCTTAAGTTTAAAAATGCACCAAGATCGTGCTTGGTGATCTCAACCTTCTTCTTAAAAACAAAAGAACTAATGATAGAGTGGTCAGAATTGAAACTCATGTTGGCAAGGAAGTAATGGTAGGTTTGTTTGTTGTAGAAGTGGACGAGAGAAAGAATGAACTGAAATTGGGTTGAGGCGAAAAGGTGCATTACCCGATATTTCAACTCTGCTGGGATAAGAATGCGAGACGGAGTGATTTTTGCAGAGGCAAAACGAGGAAAAGATTCCTCATTTTCTTTAGAAAGAAAGTTGTCTGGGGCATTCCTATTGGGTTTCTTCACCAAAACCTTTTGTCTCTTGCTAGAGGAGGCCATTGTTGATTTGATGTTGAAAGGGATTGAGAAAGAGATTTGAAAGTGTGATTTTCAAGTTTGAAAAGCCTTCATATTTAAAGGAAAACGATACTTTCGTCCTGGACGAAAATATTCGTCCTGGACGAAACATAATAGTTCGTCTGGACGAAGTAGGTTCGTACAGACGATCCAATTCGTCCAAAATGTAACGGCTTTTCGTATTCAACACAACTTACGATGCGTCCCTTCGTACAGGCTTTTTGACTTGACCGATCGTACAGACGAAAAAATTTCGTACAGACGATCGAAAAGTATTTCGTTTTAATGACTCTTGAAAACCGTCCCCTACAATGAATCGACACATGTTCGTCTGGACGAACAAAAATTTCGTACAGACGAAGTTCGTATTAAAAACTGTTTTATCCACTCAACCGCTGCATTCAATCGTCCCGACGTTTGAGAGAAAAAAAAATTCGTCCTGGACGATCACAGATCGTACAGACGGATCCAATAAAAACTGCTCTAAAACGGTTTAAATTTTCGCAAACTGTTCCTTTACACATCGTCCCGTACGAAAATATTTCGTCCTGGACGATTTCCTCAAAAAAAAAAAATTTTGATTTTTAAATTTTTAATTTAACAAAAAAATCAAAAAAAAAAAAAATAAAAAAAAACACAGAAAACATAAGACAAAATCATAAATCCAAAAACAATTCATTCAAAAAACACACAAAATTCACAAAATCACAAAAACAAAACACAACAAGTATCAATGTTGCAAAGACATTTTGGTTAAGCATTCAAATCAATAACACCAAGCCTTGTTCTTAAAGTACTGAAGGTATCAAAGGCTAAAGGTTTTGTAAAAATGTCTGCAAGTTGATTTTCAGTTGAAACATGTATGAGTTCAATTTCTCCTTTGGATACATGATCCCTTATGAAATGATGCCTTATATCAATGTGTTTGGTTCTAGAATGTTGAATAGGATTTTTTGAAATACAAATAGCACTAGTATTGTCACAATAAATTGGAATAGTGCCTATAGTTAATCCTAAGTCAATCAACTGTTGTTTTAACCAAAGTACTTGTGCCACACAACTTCCTAATGCAATGTATTCTGCTTCTGCAGTAGATAGTGCCACTGAATTTTGTTTTCTACTAGACCATGAAACTAATGAATTTCCAATGAATTGACATGTTCCAGAAGTGCTTTTCCTATCCACTCTACAGCCTGCAAAGTCAGAATCTGAGTAACCAATAATTTCAAATGAAGAGCTAAACTTTGGATACCAAATTCCTAAGTTTTGAGTTCCTAGTAGATATCTTAAAATCCTTTTTACTGCTGTCAAATGTGATTCTTTTGGATCTGATTGAAATCTAGCACATAGGCAAACACTAAACATAATATCTGGTCGGCTAGCTGTCAAGTAAAGTAAAGATCCAATTATCCCTCTAAATTTCTTTTGATCAACAGATTTTCCCTTAAGGTCTTTATCCAACTGAACTGAAGAACTCATTGGTGTACTAACAGGTTTAGCATTGTCCATTTCATATTTTTTGAGGATGTCCTTAATATATTTGTTTTGACTAAGAAAAGTACCTTCCTCAAGTTGCTTAATGCTAAATCCTAGAAAGTAATTTAAATCTCCCATTAGACTCATTTCGAATTCATTACTCATTGTTTTAGAAAAATCATCACAAAGATGTTTATTTGAAGATCCAAAGATGATGTCATCCACATAAATTTGAACAATAAGTATATCCTTTCCAATTTTTCTTAAAAAGAGAGTTGTATCCACACTTCCTTTTTCAAAAGATCTTTCAAGTAGGAAGGTGCTTAACCTCTCATACCAAGCTCTAGGTGCCTGTTTCAATCCATATAATGCCTTTTTTAATTTGAAAAACATGATTTGGAAATTTAGAATTTTCAAAACCTGGAGGTTGTTCTACAAAAACATCTTCTTCAATTACTCCATTTAAAAAGGCACTTTTAACATCCATTTGAAAACAATTTAAAACCTTTAAAACAGGCAAAGGCTAGTAAAACCCTAATTGCTTCAAGTCTAGCTACAGGAGCAAAAGTTTCCTCAAAATCAATTCCTTCAATTTGATTATACCCCTTAGCTACTAATCTAGCCTTATTTCTAATGACTACTCCTGAGTCATTCATTTTATTTTTGAACACCCACTTGGTTCCTACAACACTTTGATCTTTTGGCCTTGTAGTTAGTTCCCAAACTTTATTTCTTACAAATTGATTTAACTCTTCTTGCATGGCCAATATCCAAAATTCATCTGAAAGTGCTTGATCAATGTTAGTGGGTTCAATGGTTGAAATAAAGGCTGAATGATTGACTTCCTTGTTTAATCCACGCCTAGTTCTAACACCCTCACTTGGTTCACCTATAATTAATTCCTTTGGGTGATTTTTAGAAAATCTCAAATCTCTAGGCAAAGGGTCTTCTCTTTCTATATTTTCTTCCACATTTTCTTCCAAATTTAATCTATCAATCTTTTGGGAGTTTTCTTCAATTTCTTCTTCAACAACTTTTGGCTCTTCCATATTTTCATTTTCATCAAAAACAACATGTGTGGTTTCTTCAATGACTAAAGTTCTTTTGTTGAATACTCTATAAGATTTTCCAACACTTGAATATCCAACGAAAATTCCTTCATCTGATTTTGGATCAAATTTTCCTAAGGCAGATTTTCCATTATTATGTATGAACACCTTGCAACCAAATACATGTAAATGAGATAAATTTGGTGTTCTACCTTTTACCAATTCATAGGGTGTTTTATTCAAATTTGATCTCACATTTACCCTATTCAGAACATAGCATGCAGTGCTAACTGCCTCAGCCCAAAAATATCTAGGAAGAGAGTATTCTGCTAACATTGCTCGGGCGGCTTCTATTAATGTTCTGTTCTTTCTTTCAACTACTCCATTTTGTTGAGGAGTTCTAGGTGCAGAAAAATTGTGATCAATCCCCTTTTCTTTACAGAAATCTTCAAATCTTTCATTTTCAAATTCTCCTCCATGATCACTTTGTATAGAAATTATTTCACATCCTAGTTTTCTTTGTATCCAAGTTGAAAAATTTCTGAATTCCTCAAATGATTCACTCTTATGAAAAAGAAATTTAACCCAGGTGAATCTTGAAAAATCATCTACTATTACAAATCCATATACCTTTCCTCCTAGACTAACCGTGCTTACAGGTCCAAAAAGATCCATGTGAAGAATTTCTAAAGGTTTACTGGTCCTAAGATCTTTATTGGACTTAAAAGAGGACTTCACTTGTTTTCCTAATTGACATGCATCACATAAGTGGTCCTTATTAAAGTCTAGTTTAGGTATTCCTCTAACCAAATTCTTTTGGGTAATTTTTCTAAGATTTTTCATACTAGAATGACAAAGTCTCCTATGCCAAAGCCATGATTCATCAGAAACAGTTTTCAAACAAAAAGCAGTAGGAGATTGAATACAATTTAAATCTAGCATGTAGACATTGTTCACCCTTTTTCCATTTAAAACAATTTTCCCATTTAGGCTAATTATGCAGCTAGTAGGTAAAAATTTTACATTATAGCCCTTATCACATAGCTGACTTATGCTAAGCAAATTATGTTTTAAGCCTTCAACTAATAAAACATTATCTATGAAAAAGTTTTTCAAATTTCCAATCATACCTGATCCAACCACCTTCTTTGTGGTATTATCTCCAAGTGTAACCTTGCCTCCACTCCTGGTTTCCAGCGTTATGAATTGAGCAGTATCTCCAGTCATGTGCTTAGAACATCCGCTGTCCAGGTACCATATACTCTCACGAGGTCTTGTGTGAGAGTATTCCTCTTCTTGATCTGATTGTTCAGCTTTATCTGCCATCAAGCAAAGGTTGGTGACTTCTTCTTCGTTTTCAGTCTCAGATGAGTCTGAAGCTGAGTCCGCCCAAAAAGCCTTTTGAAACTTCTTCTTGCCCTTCTTTACCATTGGTTTCTCATCCTCTACCTTCTCCTTGCTAGGAGTGGCTTTAAGTTTTGGACAATCAGTTTTTATATGACCTGGTTTCCTGCATTCATAACAAATCACTTCATTAGAAACCCTGCCATTTTTGTTATACTTACCTCTATTCCATTGCTGGCGTCTCTTCTGCTTCCTCTTTAAAAAGCTTCTGAATTGTCTAGTCATCAGTGCTATATCGTCTTCATCCTCAGGTTGTGAGTGTTCACTTTCTGACTCTTCCACATTTAATGCAAGATTCTTTTCCTTTCTTGGTTCACCTGCATCAATCTTTCTTTGACTTACTCCTTGCTCGTAAGCAATGAGTGAACCAAGAAGATTGTCAATAGAATAAATGTTCAGATCTTTTGACTCTGTAATTGCAGTAATTTTAGCATCGTATGCAGTAGGTAAACAACGAAGAATTTTATTAACCATTTCAGCATTAGTTAATTCCCTACCAAGTGCATGCAAAGAGGTGACAATTTGAGTGAATCTTGTGTACATGTCAGATATAGATTCATTAGGTTTCATGCGAAAATAATTCGTAGTCATGTAACAAGATATTGAGTCTTGATTGCTTAACCTCATTTGTCCCTTCATAAGTAATACAAAGTCTATCCCATATGTCTTTTCCGCTTTTACAAGTGGAAACTCGCATGTAGTCTTCAGATTTTAAAGCACAAAAGAAACTATTTAAACATTTCGCATTTAATTGTGCTAAGTCACGTTCTTCTATAGTCCAATCTGCAAAGGGTGTATCTACCCTAATTCCATCAACTAATCTAGTTGGTTTTGTGTAACCTTCCTGGACTAGCATCCACATGCGATAATCAAGTGACTGTAAGAAAGTAGACATGCGTGTTTTCCAAAAATCAAAAGGAATATTGTCAAACAGTGGAGGTCTAGTGATAGAGTAACCCTCAGGTGTGTTTCGGTTTCCAAATGTAGCCATCTACGTTAATCAAAAAGTAGTTCAAACTTATGATTTTGAAACTCTGCTCTGATACCACTTGTTGAGTCCAGTAATTAGGTTGTTAAGCCTAAGTAAATGTCCCAAGGCTACCAAGAGGGGGGGTGAATTGGTAGTTTTTAAAAATTTTAAACCCTCTTAATGTTAAAGTTGAACCGAAATAAAATTTTCTTTTAAGGTTAGTAGAAAAATGTTTTTCAACCACAGAGTTGTTAAAACTGAAATTTAAAGTGCGGAAACGTAAAAGCTGTAAAGTAAATGACACCAGATTTATAGTGGTTCGGTCTATAACCAGACCTACATCCACTCCTCAGAGGCGCCCTCTGAGTATTGCACTAATACCAATAGTGACTCTCCTTTTGCACCCACAGCAAGGCGGAGAAGCCCTTACAAACACACTCTTTCACCACTCCCCGGTGCGGCAGAGAACCGTCCGTCCTTTTACACAAAACCCAGTGTTGGCAGAGAACCGTCGTCCTTTCACACCCTCCAAGTGTAGGCAGAGAACCTTCGTCCTCCTTTTCACACTCTCTCCTAGTGTGGGCAGAGAACCCTTCGGCTGTTCACACTCTCTCAAGTGTCGTGAAAGCAGAGAACCGGATCTTCTTGAATGATCTTCTCACAAGAATCTAGAAGGAAGAAAGAAAAAGAGTGAAGAAATCCAATTTCACAAGTAGAGACTCTTACCTTAGCAATCCAAGTGAAGCCTTCTCGCTCCAGTGGTAGGAATCCTCCTTTGAATGCTCTCTTCCACTCTCTCCTTGGCTATTCTCTCAATAGGCACGAAGATCAAATGACAAAAAGATTGGGTGGCAGTCTAATTTGGACTATTTATATAAAAGACAAGTGAAACCGCCCAAAAACTGCAAATATTCAATTCTGTACGCAGTGGATCGTCCGGTACGATTCTGGATCGTCCTGGACGATTTTACTTAAACGATCTGAAACGACCCAATTTGTATATGTGTACGAACTGACTTCGTACAGCTGATCGTCCTGTACGAACTTGGTTCGTCCAGTACGAACGGTTATTGCAAGGTCGGTTCTAGAAACTGCTGCTGAAAACTGTTCTAAGTCGGTTTATCGTTTGAACGAAAAATGTGATCGTCTGGACGAAAATTTTCCAGAGAGCTGATCGTCCTGGACGAATATTTATTTCGTCTGGACGAACTTTTTCCAGTGAACCCATCGCCTGGGACGATGATTTGTTTTCGTTCGGACGAAAAAAATTTCCAGAGAGCTGATCGTCCTGTACGATATTTATTTTCGTCTGTACGAAATTTTTCCAGTGAACCCATCGCCTCGTACGATGGTCAAAATTCGTCTGGACGAAAATTATCCAGAGAACCCATCGCCTGGGACGATGATAAATTTCGTCCTGGACGAATAGGACTTAGAAAATTTTTTCAAAGCAAGTTCCTATTCGTTCCAAGTGTTCTATAGGAGATAACTGACAGATCGTCCAGTACGATAAATATCGTCCTGTACGATCAGTATAGAATTTCAAGATCTCCTTATTTGTGTGTGTGTGTGTGAGATTTTATTCACTCAATTACAATCACTCCCTTTCAAAAAATTAATTAAAAAAAAAATCAATTAAACAAAATATCTCATGTTGAATTTGAATTGAAGTTTTCGTAGTCTGGAGTCTGATTTTCCTGAAATGTTAGTACACACAAGAGCAAGTGCAAATCTTCTGAAATTGTTAGGAGATAACTATACATTTGAACAATAATGTTTGGAATCATCAAAACTACATAAGTTGCATAAATATAACTCATTCAAATAGCAACTATTCAAACAATCTCCCCCTTTTTGATGATGGCAAAACAATTATTATTAGTATGGTTTCAAGTTAAAACACATCTTTTATCTCCTAAACTCCCCCTGAATTTATGAGTACATTAACATAAGGAGGCATTAAAGAACAATATTTAACGAACAAAATTAAAATTTTTTCAAAAATTTTAACACAAACTTGCAAACAAAAACACAAACACAAACATACACAAACTTGCAAACAAAAACTTGCAAACACAAAACACAAACATACACAAACTAATAATTTCTCCCCCTTTTTGACAGCAACAAAAAGTGAAGAAGAAATAGACAAGAAATGTAAGTAATTGTATGAAAATTCATTTGAATATTTAATCTAAATGGTGATTGATATAAGGTATGCAATTTTCAACTAAAAACATTAGGTCAATCATAGAAATTCAGGAGATTTAAAAACTGATATAACATTGTAAGTAAGAAGAATTTAGCAAAGACATGATTCAATTTAGACATTTCAATATAGAAAATCATTACAAGAGAGATGAAGAAAAAAAAAAATTCTATATTTCAAAATTCAAAAGAATATAAATGAACATAAGATCAATTTGAATTAAGAGATTGAAAGAATTTGGAAAGAAGAGAATTACCACATGTGGCGCTTTGCGCATCTTTTTCAAACTTTTGAGCACATTTTTGTGCATCTATTGATATTGAGTTGTTTTTGTGCCTCTTTTTCATATTTGCGAACCATTGCGCATTTCTTTTGATTTTTGTACTTTTTGTACAATTTTCAAGAGTAATTTAGACCAATTCTTTCCAAAATCAATAATCTAAAATTTCAAATATTTCTAAGTACATAAATATTATTTGAACAAGGAAATACAAAATAAGTAAACATCTAAATTGCAATAATAATTTTAACTTTGATGTAGTCTAAATGAATAGACATGAAATTTAAAAATTCTAATTACAACAGTTTATAAACAACTTTTAAACTTAGAAAGACTAGATTTTCTAATGTAGATAATCTCAAATTACGATCTAATTTAAGCACGATGAAGATTAAATAATACTAATGAAATTCATAAAAATTAACCACATTTCAATAACAAATCAATACTGAAACAAGTGCGAAATGCATTGATTTATATGAAAGGATTACATTTCACAAAAATTAAACACAACATAAAGTACAAGACACAACATTAAACAAAAAACACTAACAAAAACATTAACAAAACAAGACATAAAAAAAATGAGAAACAAACACAACAACACAACAAAAATACAACACAAGAACAACAAAAACACATAAAATCATCTCTACTGTTCTGGAGGAGGAGGAGGAGGAATGCCACCGAAAAGGTTAAAGTAGGAGGCCATCAACATTACATTGGTATTGATATCATGTACTTCATTTCTAATAACACCAATGTCATGTTGTTGCTGCACAAGTTGAGCATCAAATTGATCAAATCTTTGATCAATATGAGTCTCTAATCGATCAAATCTCTCAATCAGATTCTGATAATCTGACTGAGGTGCAGAGGTATGCTCTCCTTCTTCTTCTTCTTCTTCTTCTTCTTCTGAAGCACTGTCATGTGCTCTCCCTTTATCTTTTCCTTCCTTGAAGAGCAGTCTAAATGATGCATTGTTATAGTAAACTGGCTCTTCATATTCCTCATCAGGATGCACTATATTGTATTTCTTCTCCAAAATGTAAGTAATCAAGTGCCCTAATGAAATGTTCTTCTTCTTCTTCTGATCAGCATGTCCTATTTCTGAAAGCCCATAGATATGATCTATGATGAGTTGGGCTTCATCAATAGGATGTCTTGACATGATTAAAAAGGTTAGACAAGAAAGGAGAGGAGTGATGTTAATCCTATCACCAGCTTTAGGAATAATTGAGGATCTAAGGATATGCTGGATGATTCGGGCATCTTGAGTCATACCTGAGACTCTAGCAACATGATTGTCAATTGCATTTCCTCTAATTATGTTATTGATTTGAAACCATTTGAAAGAGTTTTCTGACATTAGGGTGTGGGCTCTATATCCCTCAGTTCTTAAGTTTAAAAATGCACCAAGATCGTGCTTGGTGATCTCAACCTTCTTCTTAAAAACAAAAGAACTAATGATAGAGTGGTCAGAATTGAAACTCATGTTGGCAAGGAAGTAATGGTAGGTTTGTTTGTTGTAGAAGTGGACGAGAGAAAGAATGAACTGAAATTGGGTTGAGGCGAAAAGGTGCATTACCCGATATTTCAACTCTGCTGGGATAAGAATGCGAGACGGAGTGATTTTTGCAGAGGCAAAACGAGGAAAAGATTCCTCATTTTCTTTAGAAAGAAAGTTGTCTGGGGCATTCCTATTGGGTTTCTTCACCAAAACCTTTTGTCTCTTGCTAGAGGAGGCCATTGTTGATTTGATGTTGAAAGGGATTGAGAAAGAGATTTGAAAGTGTGATTTTCAAGTTTGAAAAGCCTTCATATTTAAAGGAAAACGATACTTTCGTCCTGGACGAAAATATTCGTCCTGGACGAAACATAATAGTTCGTCTGGACGAAGTAGGTTCGTACAGACGATCCAATTCGTCCAAAATGTAACGGCTTTTCGTATTCAACACAACTTACGATGCGTCCCTTCGTACAGGCTTTTTTTGACTTGACCGATCGTACAGACGAAAAAATTTCGTACAGACGATCGAAAAGTATTTCGTTTTAATGACTCTTGAAAACCGTCCCCTACAATGAATCGACACATGTTCGTCTGGACGAACAAAAATTTCGTACAGACGAAGTTCGTATTAAAAACTGTTTTATCCACTCAACCGCTGCATTCAATCGTCCCGACGTTTGAGAAAAAAAAAAAAATTCGTCCTGGACGATCACAGATCGTACAGACGATCCAATAAAAACTGCTCTAAAACGGTTTAAATTTTCGCAAACTGTTCCTTTACACATCGTCCCGTACGAAAATATTTCGTCCTGGACGATTTCCTCAAAAAAAATTTTGATTTTTAAATTTTTAATTTAACAAAAATCAACAACAAAAAAAAATAATCAAAAAAACAGAAAACATAAGACAAAATCATAAATCCAAAAACAATTCATTCAAAAACACACAAAATTCACAAAATCACAAAAACAAAACACAACAAGTATCAATGTTGCAAAGACATTTTGGTTAAGCATTCAAATCAATAACACCAAGCCTTGTTCTTAAAGTACTGAAGGTATCAAAGGCTAAAGGTTTTGTAAAAATGTCTGCAAGTTGATTTTCAGTTGAAACATGTATGAGTTCAATTTCTCCTTTGGATACATGATCCCTTATGAAATGATGCCTTATATCAATGTGTTTGGTTCTAGAATGTTGAATAGGATTTTTTGAAATACAAATAGCACTAGTATTGTCACAATAAATTGGAATAGTGCCTATAGTTAATCCTAAGTCAATCAACTGTTGTTTTAACCAAAGTACTTGTGCCACACAACTTCCTAATGCAATGTATTCTGCTTCTGCAGTAGATAGTGCCACTGAATTTTGTTTTCTACTAGACCATGAAACTAATGAATTTCCAATGAATTGACATGTTCCAGAAGTGCTTTTCCTATCCACTCTACAGCCTGCAAAGTCAGAATCTGAGTAACCAATAATTTCAAATGAAGAGCTAAACTTTGGATACCAAATTCCTAAGTTTTGAGTTCCTAGTAGATATCTTAAAATCCTTTTTACTGCTGTCAAATGTGATTCTTTTGGATCTGATTGAAATCTAGCACATAGGCAAACACTAAACATAATATCTGGTCGGCTAGCTGTCAAGTAAAGTAAAGATCCAATTATCCCTCTAAATTTCTTTTGATCAACAGATTTTCCCTTAAGGTCTTTATCCAACTGAACTGAAGAACTCATTGGTGTACTAACAGGTTTAGCATTGTCCATTTCATATTTTTTTGAGGATGTCCTTAATATATTTGTTTTGACTAAGAAAAGTACCTTCCTCAAGTTGCTTAATGCTAAATCCTAGAAAGTAATTTAAATCTCCCATTAGACTCATTTCGAATTCATTACTCATTGTTTTAGAAAAATCATCACAAAGATGTTTATTTGAAGATCCAAAGATGATGTCATCCACATAAATTTGAACAATAAGTATATCCTTTCCAATTTTTCTTAAAAAGAGAGTTGTATCCACACTTCCTTTTTCAAAAGATCTTTCAAGTAGGAAGGTGCTTAACCTCTCATACCAAGCTCTAGGTGCCTGTTTCAATCCATATAATGCCTTTTTTAATTTGAAAACATGATTTGGAAATTTAGAATTTTCAAAACCTGGAGGTTGTTCTACAAAAACATCTTCTTCAATTACTCCATTTAAAAAGGCACTTTTTAACATCCATTTGAAACAATTTAAAACCTTTAAAACAGGCAAAGGCTAGTAAAACCCTAATTGCTTCAAGTCTAGCTACAGGAGCAAAAGTTTCCTCAAAATCAATTCCTTCAATTTGATTATACCCCTTAGCTACTAATCTAGCCTTATTTCTAATGACTACTCCTGAGTCATTCATTTTATTTTTGAACACCCACTTGGTTCCTACAACACTTTGATCTTTTGGCCTTGTAGTTAGTTCCCAAACTTTATTTCTTACAAATTGATTTAACTCTTCTTGCATGGCCAATATCCAAAATTCATCTGAAAGTGCTTGATCAATGTTAGTGGGTTCAATGGTTGAAATAAAGGCTGAATGATTGACTTCCTTGTTTAATCCACGCCTAGTTCTAACACCCTCACTTGGTTCACCTATAATTAATTCCTTTGGGTGATTTTTTAGAAAATCTCAAATCTCTAGGCAAAGGGTCTTCTCTTTCTATATTTTCTTCCACATTTTCTTCCAAATTTAATCTATCAATCTTTTGGGAGTTTTCTTCAATTTCTTCTTCAACAACTTTTGGCTCTTCCATATTTTCATTTTCATCAAAAACAACATGTGTGGTTTCTTCAATGACTAAAGTTCTTTTGTTGAATACTCTATAAGATTTTCCAACACTTGAATATCCAACGAAAATTCCTTCATCTGATTTTGGATCAAATTTTCCTAAGGCAGATTTTCCATTATTATGTATGAACACCTTGCAACCAAATACATGTAAATGAGATAAATTTGGTGTTCTACCTTTTACCAATTCATAGGGTGTTTTATTCAAATTTGATCTCACATTTACCCTATTCAGAACATAGCATGCAGTGCTAACTGCCTCAGCCCAAAAATATCTAGGAAGAGAGTATTCTGCTAACATTGCTCGGGCGGCTTCTATTAATGTTCTGTTCTTTCTTTCAACTACTCCATTTTGTTGAGGAGTTCTAGGTGCAGAAAAATTGTGATCAATCCCCTTTTCTTTACAGAAATCTTCAAATCTTTCATTTTCAAATTCTCCTCCATGATCACTTTGTATAGAAATTATTTCACATCCTAGTTTTCTTTGTATCCAAGTTGAAAAATTTCTGAATTCCTCAAATGATTCACTCTTATGAAAAAGAAATTTAACCCAGGTGAATCTTGAAAAATCATCTACTATTACAAATCCATATACCTTTTCCTCCTAGACTAACCGTGCTTACAGGTCCAAAAAGATCCATGTGAAGAATTTCTAAAGGTTTACTGGTCCTAAGATCTTTATTGGACTTAAAAGAGGACTTCACTTGTTTTCCTAATTGACATGCATCACATAAGTGGTCCTTATTAAAGTCTAGTTTAGGTATTCCTCTAACCAAATTCTTTTGGGTAATTTTTTCTAAGATTTTTCATACTAGAATGACAAAGTCTCCTATGCCAAAGCCATGATTCATCAGAAACAGTTTTTCAAACAAAAAGCAGTAGGAGATTGAATACAATTTAAATCTAGCATGTAGACATTGTTCACCCTTTTTCCATTTAAAACAATTTTCCCATTTAGGCTAATTATGCAGCTAGTAGGTAAAAATTTTACATTATAGCCCTTATCACATAGCTGACTTATGCTAAGCAAATTATGTTTTAAGCCTTCAAACTAATAAAACATTATCTATGAAAAAGTTTTTCAAATTTCCAATCATACCTGATCCAACCACCTTCTTTGTGGTATTATCTCCAAGTGTAACCTTGCCTCCACTCCTGGTTTCCAGCGTTATGAATTGAGCAGTATCTCCAGTCATGTGCTTAGAACATCCGCTGTCCAGGTACCATATACTCTCACGAGGTCTTGTGTGAGAGTATTCCTCTTCTTGATCTGATTGTTCAGCTTTATCTGCCATCAAGCAAAGGTTGGTGACTTCTTCTTCGTTTTCAGTCTCAGATGAGTCTGAAGCTGAGTCCGCCCAAAAAGCCTTTTGAAACTTCTTCTTGCCCTTCTTTACCATTGGTTTCTCCTCTACCTTCTCCTTGCTAGGAGTGGCTTTAAGTTTTGGACAATCAGTTTTTTATATGACCTGGTTTCCTGCATTCATAACAAATCACTTCATTAGAAACCCTGCCATTTTTGTTATACTTACCTCTATTCCATTGCTGGCGTCTCTTCTGCTTCCTCTTTAAAAAGCTTCTGAATTGTCTAGTCATCAGTGCTATATCGTCTTCATCCTCAGGTTGTGAGTGTTCACTTTCTGACTCTTCCACATTTAATGCAAGATTCTTTTCCTTTCTTGGTTCACCTGCATCAATCTTTCTTTGACTTACTCCTTGCTCGTAAGCAATGAGTGAACCAAGAAGATTGTCAATAGAATAAATGTTCAGATCTTTTGACTCTGTAATTGCAGTAATTTTAGCATCGTATGCAGTAGGTAAACAACGAAGAATCTTATTAACCATTTCAGCATTAGTTAATTCCCTACCAAGTGCATGCAAAGAGGTGACAATTTGAGTGAATCTTGTGTACATGTCAGATATAGATTCATTAGGTTTCATGCGAAATAATTCGTAGTCATGTAACAAGATATTGAGTCTTGATTGCTTAACCTCATTTGTCCCTTCATAAGTAATACAAAGTCTATCCCATATGTCTTTTCCGCTTTTTACAAGTGGAAACTCGCATGTAGTCTTCAGATTTTAAAGCACAAAAGAAACTATTTAAACATTTCGCATTTAATTGTGCTAAGTCACGTTCTTCTATAGTCCAATCTGCAAAGGGTGTATCTACCCTAATTCCATCAACTAATCTAGTTGGTTTTGTGTAACCTTCCTGGACTAGCATCCACATGCGATAATCAAGTGACTGTAAGAAAGTAGACATGCGTGTTTTCCAAAAATCAAAAGGAATATTGTCAAACAGTGGAGGTCTAGTGATAGAGTAACCCTCAGGTGTGTTTCGGTTTCCAAATGTAGCCATCTACGTTAATCAAAAAGTAGTTCAAACTTATGATTTTGAAACTCTGCTCTGATACCACTTGTTGAGTCCAGTAATTAGGTTGTTAAGCCTAAGTAAATGTCCCAAGGCTACCAAGAGGGGGGGTGAATTGGTAGTTTTTAAAAATTTTAAACCCTCTTAATGTTAAAGTTGAACCGAAATAAAATTTTCTTTTAAGGTTAGTAGAAAAA
>JACXSL010000932.1:0-13108 GCA_019514585.1 Dendrobium officinale
CGGGTCGATTCGAGCTCGAATTGGGCTCGACGGGGTTCAATTAAATCAATCAAACGAGTTCGAGCACGCTCGAGCCAAAATCAAGGTCAACAAACGGACCCCCAACATATGCGGAGAACAATGGGTGAACCGTATATGTTGGCGTTGACCTTCCTAACTCTAGGAAGATACAACCTTAAGGTCAACCAAGGGAAACTCACTAAGAAAAAAAGCAATCCCCTAATGAGAATCAAATCAACAAAGAGAGGAAAAAAAAAATCAATCACCGAGACGACCAAAGTGAGAAGAAAGAAGAAGGGAAGATCTCGTGCCCGCACGAGCGAAGTTGAAGTGAAGTCTCAGAGAACCAAGTAGAATTCAACGATCACCTACGACAAATATCTAAGATGATACGGAAAGAAAGGAATTCAGCGATAACTCGAAAATCAAAGAAATATCAAAGAGAAATAATCAAAGGAAAGCAATAATCTGAGTAACAATCATAGGAAAATAATAGTAATCAGAAGTAATGGAATCATCTATCTGCCTGACCACATCGCAACAGCATAATAGAGAAAAGTAAGGGGGGGGGGTCCCACATCCACCTGACCATATTCGCAACAGCGAATGGGGACAACTCCGTGTTTGCTTGACCATGTTCGAAACAGCAAACAAGGAGTAAAGAAAGAGAGGGAGTTCTACATTCGCCTGACCAAAATCGCAACAGCGAATGAGAACAGCTCAATATCCACCTGACCATATTCGCAACAGCGAATAAAGAGCTTCCCAAAAGGTTTAATGTCCACCTGACCAAAATCGCAACAGTGGAACAAAAGACAAAATCCAACATTCACCTGACCAGATCGCAACAGTGAATGAGGACGACCCGATGTCTGCCTGACCAGATCGCAACAGCGAGACAAAGGGTGAAAGAAAAGGGGGTTCAACATTCGCCTGACCAGATCGCAACAGCGAATGAGAACAGCTCAATATTCATCTGACCATATTCGCAACAACGAATAAAGAGCTTCCCAAAAGGTCTAATGTCCACCTGACCAAAATCGCAACAGTGGAACAAAAGACAAAATCCAACATTCACCTGACCAGATCGCAACAGTGAATGAGGACGACCCGATGTCTGCCTGACCAGATCGCAACAGCGAGACAAAGGGTTAGAAGAAAACTCAACAACCCCCAAACAGGAAATAAAACAGGGGGAATGAAGAGGTGGTGAAGTATGCCTCCCAGGGACTCTGTCGGGCACCCAACCAGGAAGGGGAGTCAACATTCGCCTGACCAGATCGCAACAGCGAATGAAAAATGGCTCAAAATCCACCTGACCAGATCGCAACAGCGAATAATGAGCCCTCCCAAAACTCTAATGTCCACCTGACCAAAATCGCAACGGTGGGACAAAAGAAGAAAGTCCAAAATTCACCTGACCAGATCGCAACAGTGAATTAGGACAACCCAATGTCTGCCTGACCAGATCGCAACAGCGAGACAAAGGGTGAAAAGAGCAAGGGAGTTCAGCATTCGCCTGACCATGTTCGCAACGGCGAATGAGAACAGCTCAATATTCATCTGACCATATTCGCAACAATGAATAAAGAGCTTCCCAAAAGGTCTAATGTCCACCTGACCAAAATCGCAACAGTGGAACAAAAGACAAAATCCATCATTCACCTGACCAGATCGCAACAGTGAATGAGGATGACTCAATGTCTGCCTGACCATATTCGAAACGGCGAAACAAAGAGTAAAAGTCACCTCTACAACCACCCAACGTGCAAGTGCGTGGTGCTGTGAGGGAAAGAGAAGTAATCAGTCACCTAAGAAATCACTACCTTATATTTTAGTTACCACATGGTAGAGGACAAATCGTCGTGGCCATGAGTAATTCAAATACAAGTAGAATTTCTTAAGCAAAATTGAAATCATAAAACATGAGGTAATCGATCGATATACATCTCTCTAAAAAAAGAGGAACATATATACGACCGTGTAGAAAGAATAATCTTATAACAAATGCATAGAAATGGCAAGGGGACACACTTGCCACTAAGAACAATAATCATCATCTCAAAAATTAGTAATCACCAAAGAAATCACAGTGGTGACACCCATGCTAACTGATGGGACCCTGTGAAAAAGTACAAGCAACATTTATGTCTGCAAAGAGACTGTTCTTACAACTAGAAGCAAGGTCTCAATAAGAAAATACATCATTTGAAGGAAATAGCGGGTCGACTTTCTGCTAGAAGATCAAAATCCGCTAAGAAGTGATGTTAACATCTAGAGCCAGATGTATCACACCACAAGTAAGGGAGGATAACATCCCACACGGTCATCTCCTGAGCAATCATCGAAATGCTTTAAGGAGAGACAGAAGAGAATTTGGGCTCTTGGAGCGTAGAACCGGGTTCCACCTGTGACAAGGGCAACCGATTCTTTCTCAATTAAGAGCTTCCCTCTCGAAAGAAAAGAATTTTAAGGGACTTTGGGCTCTTGGAGTGTAAAACCGGGTTCCACCTGTGACAAGGGCAACCGGTTCTACTCAACGAAGAGCTTCCCTCATTTTTTTATTTTTTTTTATTTTGAAAAGAGGGGGAAATTGTTGGCTTTGATAACCCAGGCCATATTCGCCACATGAATAAAACTGGGGAGAGAGAAAAAATTACAACAATAATTTGTTGAAGAAATTCACAAATTGATCATGGATCGACATCACTATATTTGACAAATATAGATCAAGGATGGACCCAGTATCATATTTCATAGAAATTCGAGTTATTAGTTTTGGTATCCCAGGCCACACTTGAAGGTGACAAGTGAAACTGGGGAGCGCCAACCCTTATAGAGGTTGGAGAGGTGATTTTGTGCAACAATACTAAAGTGATCAGTGAATGTGGAAGTAAGCACAAACATCCCTACGGCGTATTTACATACAACATCTAAAGATAATCTCATATTTTGCATGACGAACATCACGTGGTAGAGGACAAATCGTCGTGGCCACGGATTGCCGAAAAATACAAGAAATTCTTTAGAGTTATATCTATACAGAGGGATATTTACAAGTGGCGGGAGATGCCCCTTGCGATGTGCAAACTCAAGCGTAGTATTTTCTCAAGTACTGCCCATTGATGACGGGCATGGGATGAACACCATTCGCATCAACTAGCAAGTAGGATCCACCCTCGTATACTTGCTCTACGACGAATGGGCCTTCCCAAATGGGCTCAAACTTACCACCTCGACGACGACGCGAGATGATAGGTCTACGCAAGACAAGGACTAACTCACCGACCTGAAAAGCACGGGGTCGGACGAGGCGATCATGAGCCTGGGCCATCCGGGCCTGGTACAACTTAAGGTTCTGATGAGCTTGCAAACGGAGCTCTTCTAAACCATCAAGTTCTTCCAACCGTAGTCGGGCATTATCCTCACGAGACAAATTGTGGCTAACTGCTACACGCAACGAAGGGAGCTCAACCTCTAGCGGAAGGACAGCTTCAACCCCAAAAGCTAAAGCATATGGTGTACACTGAGTAGGAGTACGGTATGTAGTCCTATAAGCCCATAATGCTTCAGGTAATTTGTCGTGCCATTCTCTTTTATTTGCCACAAGTATCTTTCTTATCAATTGGACTAAGGTCTTATTGAATGCTTCAGCCAAACCATTAGCCCTAGGATAGTAAATCGAGGAATACCGCCAATTTATGTTATGGCGGCGGGCAAATCTAGCAATTTTGGTGCTCCTAAAAGACGGGCCGTTATCCGAAATTATACGGCGCGGAACACCAAAACGGTAGACGACATGATCGCGAAAGAAGCGCATCACATCTTCTGATTTGACTTCTTTAAGCGGGATAGCTTCTGCCCACTTAGAGAAGTAATCAGTAGCAGCCAGAATAAACCTATGACCCTTAGAGGAAGGAGGGTCAATAGGACCCACTACATCCGTACCCCAACTCTCAAAAGGCCAAGAAGACACAGTGGGGTGTAGCGGGTTAGGAGGTTGGTGGATAACAGTATTATGAATCTGGCATTGGTGGCACTTCCTAGCGTGCTCCATACAATCACGGATCATTGTCGGCCAGTAATAACCAAGGCGTTTAATTCTAACCTTCATCTTAGGTCCGGACTGATGAGCACCACAAAGCCCCTCATGCACCTCACCCATGACCTTACGAGCCTCCTCGTTGTTGAGGCAACGCAACCACATCTGGTCAAAAGAGCGTCGGTACAGGGTTTCATTCACATAAGAAAAGGACAAAGCTCTCTTTCTAATCTGAGCGGCAAGAGAACGATCATCTGGAAGCTTTCCGCGCTTCAAATACTCAACGAAGGCGACTCTCCAATCTGACTCTTCCTCAACAGCATACACTGCGAGGGTCTGATCGGGAGAAGACAAGTCCGCGGGACACAAGGCTTGTCGGTACTGAACAACAACTGACACCGGATTTCCATTCGGGTCAGCCAACTCCTTAGCAAGTTTAGCTAGTGCATCCGCTCTACCATTCTCAGATCGAGGGACTCTAACTAAAGTCACTTCAGGGATCAAACACAAGAGCTCCATTGCCCTGTCGTGGTAAGGCAAGAGCTCAGGTTTGAGAACTTTGAAAATCCCAGCAACTTGATTAATGATTAGTTGGGAATCTCCAAAGATCTTTACCCGCACAATACTCATCTGAATGGCCAACTCAAGCCCTACAATCAAGGCTTCGTACTCAGCCTCATTGTTAGTACGAGGTTCCGAAAGACTGTAGGAGTAACGAAGGGTGTGGCCTTCAGGAGACACGAAAACAAGCCCCAAACCTACCCTAACAACAGGAGTTTCGTAAGGCCGTAGTGATTTGATGGAAGAGGCTCCATCAAAGTAAAACTCCCAAGTAGGGGACTCTTGCTCTTCCACACTCATGACTAATTCGTCGGGTAAATCGTCATTAAGTGGAGAATCTGCAGGGATCGGGTGAGAAGCAAGGAAGTCAGCTAGAGCCTGTCCTTTGACGGCCCGCTGAGGGACAAAAGTAATATCAAACTGCAGTAAAATCATGGACCATCGTGCTAGACGACCTGACAAGGTCGGACGGGTCATCAGGTACTGCAAAGGGTTGACTCGAGAAATCAAACTGATCTTGTGTGAGAGCATATAGTGTCTAAGCTTCTGCACAGCAAAGATCAAAGCCAAACACTGCTTTTCCATTGCCGGGTATTTTAGCTCTGCAGGAATCAACCGTCTGCTAAGGTAATACAAGGCATTCTCTTTGCCTTCCTCATTTTCTTGAGCTAAAAGTGCACCAAGTGACTCATCCAAGGCAGTAGTGTAGAGGATCAACGGTCTACCAGGGATGGGTGCAGCTAACACTGGGGGACTCATCAGGTAGCGCTTTATGCTCTCAAAGGCCTCCTGACAACTCTTATCCCAATGAAAACGGGCATCCTTCTTTGCTAAAGCAGCAAAGGGATGACATCTACCGGCAAGATTGGAGATAAATCTCCGCAAGAAAGCGAGCTTACCCTGAAAAGACCTCAACTGGGTAAGACTCCTAGGGGGTTTCAAGTCCACTATGGCCTTAATCATGGAGGGATCAATCTCAATGCCACGGTAGCGAACAATAAAACCCAAAAATTTCCCCGCAGTAACTCCAAATGCACACTTTAGGGGATTCATCTTCAAATCATGCTTTCTTAAGCGCTCAAAAACGATTCGTAGGTCTCGAAGGTGATCACTACGGACCTTGCTTTTGACCACTAAATCATCCACATAGCACTCAACCTGTTCATGAATCAACTCATCAAAAATAACTGTCATGGCACGCTGATAGGTGGCCCCGGCATTCTTGAGACCAAAGGGCATCACCTTGTAACAAAACACACCGATAGGAGTGCGAAAAGCAGTGAATTTCTCGTCTTCAGGGGCCATCTTAATCTGATTGTAACCAGATGAGCCATCCATGAAGGAGAAAATGCTATGGGACGAAGCAATATCAACCATAAGCTCAGGGATAGGAAGAGGGAAATCGTCCTTAGGACATGCCTTATTCAAATCACGGAAGTCAATGCAAACACGGATCTGACCATTCTTCTTCCGGACTGGAACGACATTGGCAAGCCAAGTGGGATACTTCTCTTCACGAACAAAACCAGCTTCTATAAGCTTCTTAGTCTCGGCTATCACCTGTTGTTCAATCTCTAACCTCATCCGACGAGGTGACTGCTTAACGGGGACTGCATCAGGACTAATAGCTAACTTATGGACCGCTACTTCTGGATCTAAACCGGGCATCTCTGTATAGTTCCAGGCAAAACAATCTTTAAACTCAGAAATGAGTGCAACATACTCTTGAGCCTCTGATTCGGATAGTAAAGCGCTATGGAAAATGGGTCGAGGATCCGATTCAGTGCCTAAATTAATCTCACACAATTCGTCCATGGCAGAACTGGCGCCATCTTCGAATTCTCGTGGAGCTTCAAGGACCCTGTCCTCATTCTCTTCCGGGTCTTCATCATCAGCAACGGAAACGACCGGATAAGAATGAGAAACAACATGAATGTTGGCGGAAGGGGACTGATTCTCTTGAGAATAGCCTATACCCTGTCCAGTTCGAGGAAAATCAGTTCGCCAAATTCGGGCCTGCTGTTGGGCCTGTCTACCTGACCAAGTCGAAGGGACAATGCCTCGCTCAACAAAATTATCAACAGCAGGGGAAAAGTACCGGGGAACCGGCATGATCTCATCATCCACAGTGGATTCCACAGGACCCTGTATGTCAGTACTCTGTGGGACACCGACACTATGGAACAACGATGCATGCCAAGCAGATTGTGCTGGCACATAGAGGGTGTGTAGCTCTTGTACAGAGCGCCTATCTAAGGGCAGTGCACCACGAACACTAAAGGAAGGTGTAGGGGAAGGTTGAGGAGGGGATTCCTCAATTCTCATCCCGTACATCTGACGAGAAAGGTATTGTTGACTAGTAGTCTGACGTCCGACATCTCCGTCGTCGTCTGAATCACTATCAACAACTAAACCACCCTGAGGTATCAAATTCCTATGAAACATGGGATAGGAATTGTGATCAACACTAAAGGCAGGCGAAGGGACTGAATGGCGAGGAATATCAATCATCTCATCATCAGAGTCAGACTCAACAGTCAAAGAAGAAGTGTACAAGTGCGAGGGAGGAGGGATTCGAGTATCAAAGTTCCTCGGAGGGCGAACTGATTCTCTACCTCGACCTCTACCCCGCAGTCCTCTACCTCTACCAGGGGGAACATCGCGTCTAAGTACAAACCGTAAAGATTCATCCATGTCTGTAGTGGAAGCATCTGCCTCAATCCCAACCTGTGATGGACCCTGTGCTAATGGTTGTATAGGACCCTGTGCAAGTGGCTGCATAGGACCCTGTACAACACTGGTGGGTATCACTGGTGACTGGGCAGGGGGAGGTCTACGAGCTTTTCGAGGCATGTAATGCTCGGCATCATCATAAATAGAGACCTCATGCACGGCAAAAGGCTGAATATCTCCAAGGATAGAAAACTCTACGTCATTCCTCATATACTTCATGCATTGGTGCAGTGTAGAGGGCACCATTCCATATTCATGTATCCAAGGCCTTCCTAAGAGAGCCTTGTATGAGGTATCTGCCTCAATAACATGAAACTTCGCCTCAGTCAAAAGATCTCCAAAACGCAAAGGCAAAGTGATGGAACCTAGAGCTCGCTGACCTTGATCATTAAAACCCTTCAGCATAATCTTATCTGAAGTGAGCTTTAAGTGGCCAAGGGAAAGACTCTCTAGGGTGGCATGATTAAGGATATTAACTGAAGCTCCTTGGTCAATGAGGACCCTGTTCAACTCATAACCATTTACTTCAGTGGTGACGTACAAGGGACGGTTGTGATCAGAAGTTCCCAAAAGAAGATCCTGGTCTGAAAAGGTAATGCATGGCATCTCTCTCAAATAGCATGCATCCTTAACTGACTCAGTGGCGAAGAAGGCTTGATAAGACTCTGGTTCAAGCAAGGCTTTTACCAAAGTCTCTCTCAAGTCAGAAGACATCATTAGTGCATCATAAACACTAAGGAGGGAGGGAATCTTCCTCAAATGAGCCAACACATTGTAATCAACATCCAACTGAGGGCCTTTTCCCTTCTCCTTAGCAGGTGCTTGAGGAGGAGGGATAGGATCATCCTGTTGGGTAATGATGTTTCTATCTTTTTCTTTATTATTCTTAGCCATTTTAGGTGGTAGGACCTTACCTGAACGCAACTGTATCTCTCGTATTGAATCAGATTCAATAGAGGACTCATTTGGTTCAGGTGACATGGCTTGTGTTGGTTCATTAAGAAGTGACTGAGGAGTGTTCTCGGATTCATCTTCTGAATCCATGTAACAACCTCCTTCGGGAATAGCAAACACGGGCTCTTCCTCACACTCAAACTCTTCTCCAAAAGGAGGATCATCATCATTATTATCTTCAGAAATAAATAAAACAGAAGAAGAACGAGTGCTAGAAAAAGTAGAACTAGAAGGAGCAGGACACCAAAAGTAACCAGAATCGTTTTCTTCCATTAATTCATCATCAGTTGAAGGGAGAACAAAATCCTTCAGCGTAAGTGCTGGAAGAGATCCTGTCTTCCCCTCAGAAGTTACAACAAATTTCTCTCTTTCATACATCTTTCTAATACAAGGAGAGAAGTAGAAAGAAATGTGCTCAGTAGGCACTACAACAGAAGAAGAAAAAGAAACTGGCAAAGAAACTGGGCTGGCAACTGTCGACTTGGCCTGTGGGGGCCTCCTCTCAACTGCCTCTGAACTCTGAACTGCTCGTCTGATCATACCCCTTGTCTTGCGAGAGAGTGCAAGCTGCCACTCCTCCCCAGAACTAAGAGGTGCTCTACTGTCACTGCTCTGAACACCACACCGACTATCACACTGACTGGAGCTAGTAATCATCTGAACTATCTGAGCAACTTTGCCTTGAGGATTCACCAGGTCGCTGTCCTGCAAGTGAATCTCACCCCTAGCCATAAGGCTCTCCACTCTGTCCTTGAACACATAACAATCTTCAATCACATGGCCAATATGTCTATGAAATGGACAATACAAAGGATGCTCTGTCTGCCCCTCCTCTTCCACTCTCCTGTTGGGTGGAAATGTCAAAATGTTCTTCTTGACCAAAAACTTGAAGATCTTCTTCACACTTTCCCTCTTAAAGGGATACTCCTTGCTAAGCCTCTCTTGCAAATACTGCTGGTTTTCTGGAGTTCTATAAGAGGGCCTAGGCTGCTGACTCTGTGGTCGTAGCTGAGACTGAACAGGAGGCTGTGCTGGTGGTGGTAACTGGGGTCGGGGCTGAAACTGAGGTCGTGGTGGTGGTGGGCGCTGTGGTACTGAACTAACCCATGGGCCTCTTGCCCCTATCATGAGCATCAGAAGTACTATGCACTTCCCCCTTCCTAGGAGGTGGTGCCCCAGAAAACTCCAAACGCTGAGGTCTACGGATGGGTTGACTCTCAACCTTTAGGAGGGACTGCACTGGGTATGCTGTCCCTGTAGACTAGTGACTTTGGTTTAACAACTTCTGAAAAGGTTCGAATGCTGAAACCCTTCAGGTACGGAGCGATAGGACCATCAATGTTCTTCAACAGAATCTCAACTGCATGCTGTTCTTGCAGTTGAGGTTCACACTGAAGACTAAGGTTTCTCCACCTAACTATATAGTTAGGTAGAGACTCGTGGGGGCGCTGTCTGGTCACTACCAACTCACCAACAGTCACTCTATGCTCTGTACTAATGAACCTCTGCACAAATAACTGTTCCATCTCAGCAAAAGTGCGAACTGAATCGTTAGGAAGATCGGCATACCACTCAAATGCCACTCCCCCTAAACTACTAACAAACAATCTAAGCATCAAAGCATCATTCCCTCCAATGTTACAACATATGGCCCGATACTGAGCAACATGTTGTCTTGGGTTTCCAAACCCATCAAACACTCGGAAACGAGGAGGAACAAAACCAGCGGGATAAGGCTCCCGCTCATACTCTACCGGGTAGGGGCGGCCTCTACTAACAGAATCCCCAGACTTTCTAGAAGCAATAGCCTGGTCAACTCTCTGTGCAATCATGTCCTGAATCTGAACTGGTGACAACTGTACTGACTGACTCTGGACTGGCACACTCGAAGGTACTGCTGGGGGAGACATCGGAACTGTCCTCTGAACCCTATCAACTCTAACAGGCTCTGGGGCTGGCGACTGTGGTGCTACTGGCTCGTCTCTGGATGTAGTAGGGGTAACTACATCCATGACATGGGGTGTAGCCCCCAACGCCGTCAACTGGGCGGTCATCATCCGCCATGGCTCTAGCCATCTCCGCCATCTGGGACTGTAACTGCAAAACTGTGACATCCGTGTCTACTGAACGGGGAGGTCCACCCTGTGCTGAGGTGGGAAGGTACATCAGCCTCCCCTTGCTCCTCCAAATCATCATACTGATCATGCTGCTCATCTGACGTGCCACGTCTCGTGACAAACACAAACACGGTGAACGGGGACGTCCTCGTCTGACTCCTCTGTAAGCAAGTCATCATCGGAGAGGGTCTGACAAAGGGCGTCTATGTACGGACCCATAGGAAAAGAAATCCTAAGGGGACTAGAAGCAGCAACTGGCTCCACTCGAGCCGGGGCACTACTATCAACACCTACTGCATCAACATCCATCTGAACTGGCACTGACACTGAAGGGACTGTATCAACTCGCCGAATCGTACCAACTGTCTGCTCCGTCTCGACAGGCTCATCCACCTGCCGACGTCTCCAAACCCATCTACTACGACGGGACCCGGTAGGAACATCTAACTGAGTGGAGGGGGCAACGACAACACTGACTCAAGCTGGATCGGACAGGCTCTAACTGTGGGCGACGTCCATGACGGCGAGGGCGTCGTCCAGCAGTAGGGGCACCTGCCTGAGGTCTATCAGTAGGAACAACTCTAATCTGCTGTCGTGGTGGCTGTCCTCTCTGCCACCGGTAACTCTGCCTGACTGACTGTCGCTGCAACTGAGAATGCACCTGCACCTGAGAGATCTGATGGAGTAACCTCTCCTAACACTAACACCCTCTCTGAACGCGCGCGCTGAACGGATAATGCTTCGGATCCTCTGAGTGAGGGTCCGAGTGACAGTATCCCTGGGGACTCGAGCGCGCGAGGAAGAGTAGTGGGGACAGGAGGGGCTGCTGCAATGTGGGCAGCGTCCTCCTCATCACCACTATGTACTAGAGGGGAAAAGCGTCCTCCCTGAACTGCGTCGATCTCAGGGGCGACTACAACATCAGGACCTGGGGGTAACTACTCGTCTACGTGGCTCCCGCTGTAAGGGAACCATCCTCTGCTGAACTGGCTCCTGCTGAGCCACAGAATCTGCCATCCGCTGAACTGCTGCATCGGACGCCGCTAAACGCAATCTCCTGTTCCTATTCCTCCTAGCCCTTCTCCCCAAGGCCGGAGGTGGAGGAAGAAGCTACATCAGTACCTACAGACTGTACTGAAGGAACAGGGGGACTACTGACTGAGGGGGTGTCGGGGTCTCCTCGGCAATCTCGGGGTGAGAGAGCCGGGTGAACACAGAAACCCGACGAGTAGGAGGTGGAGGAAGCTCGGCCTGAGCAACCCTCTTCCTCGAAGTGGAAGGAGGAGGGGAAACCCGAGCACGAGGGGCCTCTACCGGGGGCAGCAGGTAAAAGGTACGACTGGCTGCCGGCGCTGAGGGGCCGGAGCCACACGAACAACAGGAGCGACAGGCGTTGGCCGCCTGACTGCTGGACGAACAGGGGTGAACAGGGAGTGGCCTAGGCACTGGCTGCCTAGCCACCGGGCGCACTGGCTGCGCACGCACGAACAACAACTGGACGAACGGGTGCCCGGGCTGGCTGCCGAGCAACTGGTCGTCCAAAAGGTCTCATAGCTGCGCGTCCTCTCCTTTGAGGGGGAGAGAATGCGGCAGCCTCGGAGGGGGTCGGCCCGCCAAGAGTGACGTACGCCGAATCGGTGAAGGATCCAAAGGTGATCCCCCCCCGCCGGTGGGCTCGTCAACAGGGACTCAGGGAGTGTCACCCGTGAGTCAGAGCCAAAACAGAAAGTAACAGAAGGGCCGGAATACGCCATTGCACTGTCTGCAAACACAAACTGCAACAATTAGCGTAAAAAACAAAACCACCGGAAGGAACGAGAAGAGAAAGGGACAGAATAGCCCGTAAAGGCTAGAAGAGGAAGAACCTAACTAAAGAACACTAAACCCGGAGTACACACCGAAGGAGATAATTTAACATCCGAAGATGGAGAGAGAAACCTGTCCCACCGTGGTCGCCAGAAATCTGTGGGTCTCCGAAAGGATTCCGCTCGTGTGTGGTTCGAATGCAAAAGGTACGATCACACTATCCCGAAGGACAAAATGGTCGTAGGCCTTTACACTCGGCACAAGCAGGCCGATGGAAGAGCAGATGGAGTTATAGATACGATTAGCCATGGAGGATAGCGGCTTTTTCACCTACCAACCTCGATGGATAATAATATCTATAACCCTAAATTCACGAGATTTCCCCCATTCGATACATCAGCTCGAATGAGGTTTATTTGATTGTGGGGATCGGTTTCCTACGGGCGCAAGCCCCCGTAGTTAATTACATCTTAGACCTCGATCTAAGAAGACTCTCGATTAAGGACGTTAGATTATCTCCTCTAAAGTGGGTTTAGTGCAAAGGGATTTCTAGGTCTTTCCTAATCAAAGGGGAATGTCCCAACTTGGCTCGATCAGTCATACAAGGTTCAGTCAACATTCGGTAGGCTAAAAGAAGTGGAAACTGGAGAAAAAGAAGAGAAGCAGAACATACAGCCATACATGAGAGAAAGAGGGAGGTGGCGTCATCTATGTGACGCAGATGGGTAGGATTTATAGTCTCCGAGAGAATGGGAGAACTTACCTACCGTTAAGGTGTATAGAGGTACACTCGTACCTCTCACCTTTTGACCCTAAATCTATAAAAGATGTAGTGTTGCACACACAACACCAACATCTACGACCTAGCTAATGCAATCTGGACTTATTCCTTGTC
>JACXSL010000933.1:0-11359 GCA_019514585.1 Dendrobium officinale
ACCATTTTTTATCTTTGTTTTTTTTTTTTTCTCTTTTTGAATGTAGTTGTAAGCATCTCTCTTAGAGAATTCAACATTCTCAATACCTCCAACTTCATCGGTAATGTAGGAAAAAAGTATTTACAATTTTAATTCCAGCTTCTTTCATTATTTTAGGTACTGACTCTTTTTCATCACTCATGTTCCTACATGACCTAAGTAGATGTTTGTCTTTAAGGTTAACCAAATCATTATAATGACTTTCTACAAAATTTTGCACCTTCCAATTTTTCATTTTTCATCCACTATATACCTGATCATAGCTGGACAACTTATTACAGTATCTAATCTTTGATATTTAATTTATAAATTCAAATCAGGTTCTTGAAACCAGCTTTGGAAACATATAAAGTGCTTACACCTTATCTTTTTAGAATTTGGTCCGTAATGTGATGTTTTTTATGAACACTAAAACCAACATTATGTGTATACATGTAGTATATCTCGTATACCTCCTTCTTACACTTGTATGTACCCTTAATATACAATCAATACACATCTTATAAATAAATAAATAGTCATTACACATTTGTACACAATAAATACATAGTAAAAATATAGTTAATATACAACTTTTATATAATCAATACACAATTAGCATACAGCTTGTATAATATTATTACATAGTCAACAAACAACTTGTATAAGGTGTGTAGAGCTTGTTCACATTCAATACATAACTTGTACATAGTCAATACATACTAAGTACACAGTTGGTGCACAATAAATATATGGTCAGTGCACAGCTTAAATAATATCAATACATAGTGAGTACATAGCTTATACATAGTCAATACACAATCAATACATAGCTTGTACAAGGTGTGTACAAGATGTCACATATCAATATACACTCAATACACAGCTTGTATACAATCAATACACAACTTATACCCAATCAATATATAATTAATACAAAACAGCCGGTACATAGTAAATATAAAGTTACTACATCTTATATAAGGTGTGTACAAGCTGTCACACATCAAATACACAGCTTGTACATAGTCAATATATAATCAAATGTATATCTTGCACACAAATAATACACAATTGATTCACTTCAAATAAAAAGTCAATAAATAGATGGTATACAATCAATACACATCTTGTATAATATCAATACACAATTAGTACATAACTTGTATAAGGCGTATATAGCTTATACACAATCGATACACAGTTAATATGCAACTTATACATAATTAATAAATAGTGAGTATACAGCTTGTATACAGCCAATACACAGTTGAACACAACTTATACATGGTCAATATAAAACTTTTACACTGTCAATATACAGTCAGTACATAACTTATACATAATCAGTTACACAATCATTATACATCTTGTATAATGTGTGTATAGATTATCACATATCAGTACACAGTCAATACATAATCAAATACATAGCGATTTATACATAATCAATACCCAATAAAATATATAATAAATATAGAGTCAATACATAGCTTGTACACAATCGGAACATATCTTATACACAATCAATATGCAGTTAGTATATAATTGATACATAGCCAATACCCAACTTGTACACAAATGTGTACAACTTATACACAGTCAATACAAATCTTATATACAGTTAATAAATAGTCAATACATAACTTATACACTGTCAATACATAGTTTGTGCATAATTTATATAAGGTGTGTACAAGCTTGCACGTATCATAACATAGTCAATATACTTTAAACTTGTACACAGTCAAATACATAATCAAATACATAGCTTGTATAATACCAAATACACAGCATGTACACATTGTGTGTATTAACTATGTATTGATTGTCTACAAGCTTGTACAAAGTGTGTTGTTGCAAGAAACTCTAAAAACTTGGGAGGAGTTTAAATTTTTTTGATAAGTTAAAAATCCACAGCACCTCCAACCAACATAACTTTCACTTCATACCCTAAACCTATCATTACTTTAAGCTGCCATTTTTTTCAACTTCAAGACTTCCTGGACATTTGTAACTTGAAGTTGTTGGGAATATAATATGCTAAAAGAATACAACATCCCCTCCAAAATAGTCTTCATCTTCATCGGTTATTCTTCATTTTTCAAAAATCCTCAATATTGGAGAGCTGACATTAAGATTATTTTTTTTTTTAAAGAGCACCAACCTTAAACCCTAAATTTGAATGGGATAGTGAAGGCCTTTAAAAAAAATCAAAACTACCACCCTCTAGACTAGGTCGATTGGGCTTGTAGGAGAAAAATAAAATATGAAATCCATGTCTTAATTTCATTTGAGTCTTGATACAAAACTACATTCGGACCGCAGACCTAATAATTTCTCCATAGAAAGTGGATTTTTTTCATTCATTATTATAGTGCAGTACGTGGTGCCACAACTAAAGTAATAAATAAATACTATACTAAAGCTTCATTTAGGATGGTTTTTCTTACTACTTTTTAAAGCAAGCTTTTTTATTACAAACATTTTAATTTTTGTACAAAAATGTTGTTTAAGAAGCAGTCACAAATGAAGGCTAAATATGTCTTTAAAAAAAATTATCTTCGTCCACTATATACCTAATCATAGCTGGACAACTTCTTGAAACCAACTTTATAACATACAAAGTGCTTACATCTTATCTTTGTAGAATTTGGTCAGTGACTATGATGTTTCTTTATGAACACTAAAATTAGCATTATGTGCATACATGCAGTATGTTTTGTATGCCTCCTTCTTACACTTGTATACACTCTAGTATATAGTCAATACACAACTTATAAATAAAAAATCAATACTTAGATTGTACACAGTAGATACATAGTCAATAAATAGCTTGTACATAGTAAAAACATAGTTAATAAACATCTTATACATAACTAATACATATTCAGTACATAGCTTGTGCAATATTAGTATATATTCATCACACAACTTGTACAAGCTGTGTACATCTTGTTCACAGTCAATACACAACTTGTAGATAGTCAATATGCAGTAAAAACACATTCAATAGATAGTAAGCACGCAGCTAATACATAGTCAATACATAACTTAGACAATATCAATACATAGTGCATATACAACTTATATATAGTTAGTACATAACTTGTATAACTTGTATAAAGTGTGTGTATAAGATGTCACATAATTAATACACAGCTTATATACAGTCAATACATAATTAGTATATTATATTATATATAATCAATACACAGTCAATACATAGTTATTACTTAATAAATATAGAGTTAGTATATAGTTTGTATAATATGTGTATAAGCTATCACACATCAATACACAGCCAATACATAACTTGTATAAAAATAAATACACAATCAAATACATATCTTGTTCACAATCAATATAAGTTAGTATATAGTAAATGCAGAGTCAATAAATAGCTTGTACATAATCAATACACAGCTTGTACAATATCCATACACAGTTACTATATAGCTTGTATAAGGTGTGTATAGCTTGTACACAGTCAATACATAATCAATATACAACTTATATATAATTAATAAATAGTGAGTATACACCTTATACACAGTTAGTATGCAGCTTGTATATAGTAAATATAAAGCTTGTGCATAGTCAATATATAGTCAGTACATAACTTGTACACAATCAAAACACAGTCGTTATATAACTTGTACAAGATATGTATAAGCTATCACACATCAATACACAACTTGTACATAATTAATACATAATCAAATACATAGATTTTACCAAATTAATACAGATTTTAATACTCAGCTGATACATAAAAAATAAAAACTCAATATATTACTTGTACATAGTCAGTACACATGATGTAGACAGCCAATAAACAATCAATACAGTTGATACATAGTTGATGTATAGCCAATACCAAGTTTGTACAAGGTGTGTACAACTTATATATAGTCAATACACAACTTGTATATATTTAATAAACAATCAATACACAACTTATACACAGTCAATATACATTTAGTACACAACTTATACAAGATGTGTATAAGTTGTCATATATCATTAATCAATACACAATAATATACATAGCTTGTATAATATCAAATACATAATCAATATATAGTATATACACAGTTTGTATTGACAGTGTATTGATTGTTTACAAGTTTGTACACAGTGTGTTGTTATAGGAAACTAAAAAAATGCTCCCTTTCAGCCTCATCTTCATTGACTGGTCCTTATTTTTCAACTTCAAATCTTCCTAGATATTTGTATATGCCCTTTCAGCCTCTGTATCTTATGGACATTTCATATATAAAAAAATTCAATGTCCTCCCTCAATCCAGCCTTCATCTTCATTGGTTGGTCCTTACTTTTTAAAATCCTAAATTTTGGAAAGCTCTCACAATTTTTTTTCTTAAAAAGTGGCACCAATCCTAAACCCTAAATTTGAATACATGAGTTTGTGAAGGCCTTTTTCAACAATTCAAAACTACCACCTATAGGTAGGGTCGGTACGGCTGGTAAGGGTAAAAAAAATATGACACCTATTACAATTTCATTGGAGTTAGGACGTAGAACTACATCTAGACTGCATACCTATTAATTTCTCCACTTTAAGTGGATTTTTTTTTCATTCACTGCTATAAGGCAGTATGTGGTGATATAATTAAAGTAATAAGTAAATATTGTCACTAAAGCTTTATATGGGATCACTTTCTTACTACTTCTTAAAACAGTTTTATATTACAAAAAATTTATTTTTGTACTAAATAGTAATTTAAGAAGATGTCACAAATGAAGCCTAAATATATATTACAAAAATAATTGAACCATGAAATTAATTTTATACAAACTAGTTTACTATTAATCACATATATTGTTTTTTTAAATATCAAAATGCTTGCGATTTTTAGATGTGAGAAAAATAAAATATAATTTTTAGTAAAATTTTACTCTTAAATTTAACAATTTTTTTTTCTTTTACATTTATAGAACCTCAAATTCATTTACATTGTTTACTATTGGGCAAGATTTTTGAGACAATATTTCTCTTTATCGATAAACATTTATCATGTGTAATCTCCTTTTGTGTATCAATTTTTTTAATTATTTCCATCAAATTTGATGTCCATTATTATCACTTATAATTTTGTAGTCTCCTGTTCCATGATTCTAAGACCTATATATATGTGTCATTATGTTGCTAGCACCATCAAGATGTCTCTTTTATATTTATGCCTGTTTCATCCTTGATTATTTGTGATAGTAGAAAAATATAAAATTTAATGTCTTAGCTTTGTACAAAGATCCAGAATACAAGAAGATAAAAGTGAGGGTGTAGCATTTATAAGAGACGCCATAGTTTTTTATATGAAAACCCCTTAAAAGGGGGAAAAGCCATAGGGCCTGACCCACTTTGAATGAATCCACTGTTATTTACAATTGATTACAAATGAGGCCCTTCCTTGGGGGGAAGGCATTGGGTTGATGTAGCAAATGTACATCATATTATATGGTGGTAATTGGAAGAATTAGTATTGAAATGGTCATTTAGTCAACATAACTATAGTCAGTGGGTGACGGAGGTTGGAAAGGGCATAGTCAGGTGACGGTGGTTGGAAGGATAGTTGTCTGGCAAGGAAGGTCAAAAGGACCGTAGTCGATATGAGACAAGGGTTAGAAAGACCATTGTCTGGCAATGGAGGTCAAAAGTGTGATGCCCTAGAATCTAAATTGAAAGAATTATTCATTTATCTTTTAATAAATAACAACTATAGCTATATAATATCATCTATAAATAATAAATAATAAAATAGATTCTATAATTTAAAACATCAATGTATATATCTATATTCATTCCAAAATAATCATATACACTACTCATATCTACGCAATCATATCACAACTACTTTGTCCTAAGTACAAAAGAAATTTAAAAAAAAAAAAGAATTAGAACTTGAAGAATCCTTATCAACCTCACACTTGCTCCCTTGCCCTGACTTAAAATTATTTAATCACATATAATAAGCTTAAATCCAATAGGTTACCAAAACCTATAACTAAATTTAAAGTACGATAAATAAGCAATATGCTTGTCAATAATCAAATCATTGCAACAACAATCATATGATTATTGAATCAGTGCATAAATAATAAAATTCACATATAGTAGTAGAATCTATAAATAGTAAAAAACTACATTATAAAAGTCAATAAAGCAGTAAACTAGTATGAGTGTTAAATCTATAAAGCAATCATCATATTCATAATACCAATCAATAAAGAAATCAGATAAAATATCAAATCAAAATATCAGTAAAAACTATTAAAATCAAATAAATATAATAAAAGTATATGTGAATATACACATGCTATCTAGGCATTCTATATCACATGCTTAGTATTAGTATAGTAAATTAGTAGTATCAAATAGTATCAATATCTATATCAGTAACAATCTAGTGGCATGAGCAGTAGAATAATACAATAATATTAAATTCATATTATATAATAATAAATCTTTATAATAATAAGAATAATGCCTTATGAACATGCATTTCAATAGTCACACTAAACAAGTAAGAAGTCCTGGCTATCATGATATTTTTCAGTGTTAGTAAACTGTTGGTTCAGTAAATAGAGTCATCAACCTTTGCCCCATTGACATAGTAATAATCTCCTTATAACTCTTAATTAGTGTATCACATGAATTAGAAGAGGATTATAATAAATCATAGTATTTAAAGGAAAGCCCGTCGGCCCACCATCCTATATAGGTCAATCAGTCTCAAACCAATGGATTAACCAGTCTTTACTTTTTTGTTTCATACATATATATTATTATCATAATATTTATAATATTAATAGTGACAAGCTATTATTCAAAGAACATATCCACATCCATTTTCAATATATTGCACCGATAATGCATAATTGAGTTTAATTAAGAAGATGCTAAAATGTCATAACGGTATACAATAAATAATCTTATTAAGCAAAAAATACACATTTAAAAAAATTACCCAAATACTAAGAATTGTATAAAATTATATTTTAAGACTTTATTATAGACGTTAAAATAAATTTTTGGGTAGATAAAAGTTATTGAATTTGTAAAATCTCCCGGTGAAAAATCTCAAATAAATATTCAAAATGCTCATAATGTAAATCTCTATATAAAAAGTTACATGGTGAAAGTTTTTTCAATAAAAAATATTTAGATTTTTTGATAATGGAAACACAAATTTGATTAGAAAAATATCAAAAATATAAATTCTTTGAAATTAAAAATAGGGTAATGATTCTTTACAGTGAGACGCGTAAATTTTCTAACTGGCTCGACTGATGAAAATCGTTCTGCGGCCTTCAAATCTCAAGCTTTTTCTTTCTCTCTCATATATTTTCTCTCTCATCCTCTAAAATAAAGTCTTTGTTATGCGAATTAAAAAAGGGAGAAAGGATTTTATAAAAAAAATTGTTAATGCTTTTATATATTTAAAAAAAAATATTTTAATATATTATATTATTAATTTAATTATATTCTTTTAGTATAAAATTCAAATAAATCATTTTAGGACTTCAAAAATTATTGAAAAATATGCATAAAATAAAACATTTTATTTAGAAAAATATAAGTAAAATTGATTTGCAAAGTAAAACACCTAACAGTCCTAAAATCCTCACTTGTACTGGTAGATATCAATTTCTTAAGGATTGTCACGAGAGTCCAAAAATTATAAAAAAAAAAATTGTGTATGTAAAACACTACAATCAAAATATTATGGTGAAGATGGTTTGTGATTTAGAGTTATAATAACTCCAAAAATGGCAAAGTCAAAATATGGGTTATTATAAGAAGGTTCGTAATAGACGACGGAGGTCGAAAGAACCAAAGTCGGCAGGGAGACAGGGGTCCGACAGATAGTAGTCGTAAGGCGGTTGTTCGGTGGAGGTCTGGGCATTATTTGATGGTCTAGTGGAACTTTGACTTCTTTCGGTGGTCTAGTAAAAGTTCAGGTCATAGTTGGTGGTGCAGAAAAATTTTGAACCTCAGTCGATGGTCTGGTGGTGGTTTAACAGAACTCCGATGTCAACCGATGGTACGTAGGAACTCCACCATCAGGCAGTAGTCTAGTGGAAGTCTGGCATAAGATAATGTTTCTGATGGAAGTCAGGTATTAAGTGGTGGTCCGGTGGAAGTCTGGTGTTAGGTGGTGGTCTTAAAGGAAGTCCAGCGTCAGGCGGTGGTCTGGCATTAGGCAGTGTTCCTAATGGAAGTTCGATGTCAGGAGATGGTCCAGAAAGAAGTCTGACATCAAGCAATGGTCTTGATAAAAGTTTAGTTTCAGACGATGGTCCTAGGTGAAGTCTGGCATCAGGCGATGGTCTAGCAAAATTTTGGTGTCAGGTGGTGGTCTTCACAGAAGTCCAGCGTAAGGCAGTGGTCGTTATAGAAGTCCAACGTAAGGTATTGATCTGGTAGAGGTCTGGCGTCAGGCGGTGGTCCTGACTGAAGTTCAGTGTCAGGCGATGGTTTGACAGAACTCCTACATAAGGTGGTGGTCTGGCAGAACTTTGGTGACGGGCAGTGATCCAGCAAAACTCCAACGTTGGGTGGTGGTGCGATAGAACTCTGACGCAGGTGGTGGTCTGGAGGAAGTATAGGCGGTGGTCGAGGAGGAGTAAGGGAGGCAAGAGCGATATTTGATCTCTCTATTGATTCCTTGCTTTGGGGTCCCTTTTCATGAGAAAGGGGGCTCTATTTATAGATTTCCTAAAGTTTCATGGCCCATAAATAAGAGGAAGATCAAGGCTAAATGGGGAGTGGTTTGTATGGACGACATATGTTCAATCCCTTTATTATGGATCATTTATTAGGCATTTGAATGTCTTAAGGATATCAAAATTCAAATATCTTAGGCTTGTTGGATTCATCTTGTCGAGCCGCTCAATTCGACTATAAGCATGTCATGTTTGGAAATTGTTTGGTAATCCAAATTGTTGTTTGAACCTTCAAAAATATTACTTCAGGTAATTGATTTAGACCCATTTGGACTCGGATTGACTTGAATTTGGTATCGTTAGGTTTGTATTTTTGAGATGTTCAGTTTGACTATAAATTTGCATAAATTGGAGTTTGGATGGTCCCAATTTTAATTTCACAAGTTTCCTATTTGATTTTGCCTAGAGATTCATGCTCAATCAAGATAACTTTTTGATGATGTATTAATGCCTTACTCCATTTCTACTACTCTAGCTTATTTCCTTTGCTTAGAATAATTATCTGGTTCTACAACCATGACAAATCAGAAACATTAAAGAACATTCTTGAATATCATACCTAATATGTATGATAATAATGAGGGTTTTCACTAATGAGAAATTAATACTCAAAAGTCTTTAAGATTTTATTTGGAACAGATTTTTTATTATTTTCTAAAATATTTTTTTAGTAAAAATTTATCTGAATTAATTTTCTTTTATTAAAAATTTAGTTTATAATATATTAAAAAAATTGTCCCAAATAAAATTTAAATCTGTTTTGACATCTCACACCATTATAAGAAAATTGACCCGAGATTCGGTTGCGGAAGGAAGCGAGGCGGTTGAGTTAGGGTTTCATTTTCTCTGCAACTCCTCTCTCAACGTGGCCCTTCGGGTTTTTTTTAGGGTGGCTTATGCCCCTCCACTCCTTCTCTCATGGCTGAAAACTTTTTGGATTTTCCTGCTCTTTAAACTGCTTCTCTACTAGATCTGTCTCCAGCGGTTTCTCCGGCTCCATGGACAAATAATTTCACTACTGCTCCAGAAATTTGATCTGAGGTTTTTCCTATGACTTTTTTTTTCTCCAGATCAAAAACTCTCCTTTAAAGCGGATGATCTTTCGGAAGGTATCTCTCTATGGAACTTATCCCTTATTGGTTACTCTATTGGTCAAAGACAATATCATGAGAAGCTTATTGCCTCTATAAAAATGTTGTGGCAACTTAAGGGATCTCTCTCATTACTCTCACTTTCTGATGGTTTTTTTCTCTTGAAATTTAATAACATGGATGACTATAATATGGTATGGGCGGGAGGCTCTTGGTTTCTTCTTTGTAAATCTTTTGTTCTTCAACAATGGTCACCCAAATTTAAACCAAAAAGAGTGAATCTACATCCATTTCGATATGGGTCAAAATTTTGGATGTGCTGCTTGTCCTCTGTACCCCATCGGGTATTTCAAAAATTACTAGTTACATTGGTATTCCGTTTACTGTTGATTTTCTTACTATCAAACGTATGCGGCTTAATTTTGCCAGGATCTGCGTTCAAATTTCCAAAGATTCAAAACTTCCTAATGAAATTTTGATTGATATTGATGGAGAGGATTTTACCTTAAAAGTGGTTTATGACTAGAAACCAACTCAATGTGAATAATGTGGATCTTCTATTCATCCTTCTAATATTTGCCCTTCTAATCCTAAACCTCTAGTCACTAGTACTTTGTCTTACCAAAGAGGTAGAAACACTAGTAGACACCCCCTTTATAGGCCTTGCACTATCTCCAAGTTACCACCTTTACTTCCTGCACCTTACTCTGAACCTCCTAATCCCAAGCCTGCTTCTCCTCCTCACACTGAACCGCCAATACCTCACAGAACAACCGGAGAATAAATCCCCCCATCTCCACAACATTCCAAGGACATTATGAAAAGGATCAAAACATCCCTTATCTTAATTTCCCTACCGAAGAGCTCCTTCTTTGAAACCTAACCACATCAATACTTCCCTCATATCTCTGGTTATTCCCATTGACAATAAATTCAATTTACTGAACATGGAAGCTTCTTTTTCTCCATATCAAGAAGTAGATACTGAAGAAGCATCTTCTTAGATTTTTGGTAAACCTTCACCTACCCAACCTCAATTTAAATACCCTTCTCCTATTTTGACCCCCCTATTATGAATAAGCCTCCCCTTCTCCTCTGAAAAAACCAACTAAAGCCAAAACTACCAAAAAGGCAAAACCCAACTCCTTAAAATCCAAATGATTCCCCCACCCATTGCCAGTTGGAATGTTAGAGGGTTTAACAGGCCGGAAAAAATTCTTGCCTGCAAAAACTTTATCTATACACACAAGTTAAAAATGTTTTGTGTTCTTGAAGCAAAAATCCATTACTCCATGCTCGCTGACCCTTGGTTTGTTAATTCTCATAAACTTTTTGAGTATTAAATTAGTTGTAACAATTTCGATGTTTCCTCCCCTATCAGAATTTGGGTTAAATATGATTTTTCTTATATTTCATTTAATCCAATAGTCATTTGTTCCCAAATCATCCACAGAAGACTTCTCTTAGATTTTTCCACCTCTTTCTTTATTTCTATTATATAT